>JAOUZG010043359.1:22227-35364 GCA_026289955.1 Argiope argentata | reverse complement strand
TTTTTTAACGAACTCTATGTTTTATTTACTGATCAAACATTCGTGAGATAGAAATAAGGAAAAAATTTTATTAGATTACTTTGGTGATATAAAAAAGATACTTTATCTTCGTCAATTTAATATTTCATGTATTTCAGTGAAATATTATCGTGTTCGAAATATTTTGGTGTAGATTTTGTAATCACAAAAAACTTGTTTAAATATCAACTAAAAAAATATCTGTTCAAGACAGAAAAAATATTCTGTGAAAGATATTGTTACGTTTTTAGCGTAGCGGGTTCGGATTGAATGGACTTTATTTGAGGACAGTACAAACAAATTTATTAACAGCTATTTACAGGTATATACATGATGACTTGAAAAAGTAAAACTTCAAAAAACACACAATCCAGCGATAATCAGTCACTTACAGCGTAAATGCAAGTGTTACGCACAATAAACACAGTTTTCAAAACAGCTATAGTATAGCACAGCAACAGTAAATCACAGCGAGCTCAATAACACAGCGTTAACAGCAAACGTAAACACAGCTCACTAATAACAAGCGAAAATCCGCTAGTCCAGCAAAACGCTTCTCTTCCTTGAGAGATCTTTTCTGAACTAACTCACTCACTCCGGCTACTCGTCCTTATATAGCCGAAGAAGCGCGTGCACAGAATCTCGTGAAACTTCTCAAAACAACGCGCGCAATCCAGCGACTACTAGACTATTCCTTTCGCCAAACCAATCAAGCTGGCGCGAGGCGTTTTCGTGCCACTCGCCCACTAGTAACAATATCATTAGTTGATTGGATGAACAATATGAGTTTGGGATTGTAACTTTCAATTACAAACTTACTTACACTACTGGTTATAAGTATTGCAAGTATGAGAATTTTCACGTTTTTTATCAATAAACCACCTAAAAGTAAAATTATTTTCATTCAAATTGAGTATAAATATTTTCTAGCAATAATGTGGTGGAGAAGTTCCAAGGTATTGTGCTATCAATTGTGAAGTAATCGTTTGTTACGATTGTATCATCATTGTAGTTCATTATAAAATCACTTCGATTGCAAAGGATTTCCTTTCGTTTGTTGTGCTGTGATTAACTACTACAGGATTACACCAAAACAATACACTTTCAAGAGAATGGAATGATTCCCCGTCTACCATTACCATTCCCAGAACAGTTCGAAAGAGGCTCTGTGAAGCTGGTTACAAAACACAAGTAAGCAGAAAAAAAAACAATGCTGACGAAAGCAATGAGGAATAAACGATTGGTGTGAGCCAAGAAGGCCCAAAATCGGAGTACTTCGAAATAAATTTTCGGTTTTAATAGGAATACATCTGTTTTGAAGATTGTGGATTAACTCGTGAGAAGTACCATGCTATTATTGATGCACTAAGAAAACTTTTAAAATGTTAGAATTTCTTATTGGTACGATTACAGTGAGTCGACTGTTTAACGTCTCGTAAAGAAATTCAAAACTGTAGAAACCGTAGATAAAAAGCTTAGAAGTGGTTGTCTAAGGCTATCTTTTACACGTGCTGATGCTACATTGACACTATTATACCGTGGACTGTATCACAAGAATAACTGGCTCGGATTTCGGATTGATACTCAAAGGCAAGAATGATACTCGCATCTTCCAATAGTTCACACTTTATTCACGGCTTCTCGTACACCACTGAGCTATGCTTGCTTTCGGTGGGGCAACACACTACGTGCGCGCCACCTATTGGTTACATATTTTACAACTTCTTAACACTCCCGACCTTGAAACCTTAAGGGTTTCAATACAAATATTCTATTACAAAATACAATATTAAAGAATACAATAGTTTTTAAAATACATGATGATATTGAAAAAAAAAAACACAGGAATTATATAATAACAACATAGAGTAATACTACAACTATATTTTATCTACAGAATATTCAATCATTTATGGGTAGAACACAAATATCTCTTACATTTCTCTTAAGTATTTTACCAGTAGGTAGTAATACATTCACTACTCTTACTTTAGCATCTTTACTGATAAATAATTCGGATATTCTACCAGTTAGCCACTTTACACTCGGCATATTTTCATCCTTTATTAACACAAGTTCACCTAGTTTTACATTATTTTTGGAAAACATCCATTTACTACGCTGCTGTAGAGTATTCAGATAATCCTTTTTCCATAACTTCCAAATTCATTGGCTATATTTTGTTATCTTTTTCCACTTGGAAAGTCTATTCTCTGATATATTGATGAGACTAGGCTCAATAATTGAAGTTAAAGGTCTACCTATGAGGAAATGACCTGGTGACAGGGTCTCAAAATTGTCGAATTCTGTTGACAGGGGGGTGAGGGGTCTTGAGTTTAAAACACTTTCAATCTCAAGAATTATTGTGAGAAATTCTTCAAGAGTCAAATGAGCATTACTAATAACACGTTTCAGATGATATTTGAAAGATTTAACCCCAGACTCCCAGAGCCCACCGAAATTCGGCGATTTGGGAGGTATAAATTTCCATTCAATATTTTCACCAAGAAGAAAATTAGCTAAAGTTTCATCTGGGTGACTTACCATTTTGTGCAATGTTTTCAGTTCAGTGCTGGCACCAACAAAATTCTTAGCATTATCACAAAATATTTTTGAGGATTTTCCCCTACGACTAAAAAAACGTTTCAAACATGCGATAAATGCATCTGATGTAAGGTCAGATACAAAATCCAAATGGATTGCTTTTGTACCTAAGCATACAAATATACAAACATACACTTTATTTAATACTCCCTTCCGTTGGTTTTTGAACTTTATATAGAAGGGTCCACAAAAATCAATTCCAACATAACAAAAGGGAAATGAAGTTGTAACTCGTTCCTTGGGTAAATCTCCCATAATTTGACTCTGTAATACAGGTTTGCTTTTAAAACAAGAAATACATTGATATACAACTTTTCTACATACACTTCTACCATTTAAAATCCAAAATTTACGTCTAATGTGATATAATAAAGCATTAGAACCAACATGCAAATATTTTAAATGATAATATCTTACTATAATTACTGTAAGAGGGTGCTTGGCAGGCAGAACAATTGGGTGTTTTTCATTTAAACTCAGGTCTGAATATGTTAATCTGCCACCAACTCGTAAAATACCATTCTCATCTAAAAAACAATTTAAAGATTTTATCTTACTATTAATGGAAACTGAAACACTCTTTTTGAGATTTTTAATCTCTTCTGCAAACTCACTTTGTTGAACCAGTTGAATTACACTCATTTCAGCTTGTTGAAGTTCTTTGATGGTAAGATGACCTGCAAGTCTTTTACTATTTTTAACATTATGTATAAATCTAAATACATAGCACATAACACGAATTATACTCATATAGTTATTACTTATTTTAAGAATATCATCAATCAAGGTATTATGATTAAGGATAGTAAAGGTAAGTGGAGAATAGTCACAACTTTTCTTTAGTTCGTCGGAAATGTCACTCGGTGAAACTGAAGTATCACCATTACCTGTATTTGCTGGAAAGTCAACATCTCTCAAGAATTCAGGTCCTCTCCACCATAGGTCACTATTTAATAGAACATCAACACTGACACCCCTGCTTAAGAGGTCAGCAGGATTTTGTTTGCCAGGGCAGTGAAACCAGGCACTTGTATCACACAGACTCTGGATTTCAGTCACTCGATTGGCTACAAAGGACTTCCACTTCTTACTGGATCCTTTAATCCAATAAAGGGTGATTTTTGAATCGGCCCAAAAGAAAACTTTAGAAGGCCTTTTGGGATCGACAATTGCCTTAACTTTGCTTGCTAGTCGAGCTGCGAGCAATGCACCAAGTAATTCCAGTCTCGGCAAGGTTATTTTGGTAAGAGGAGTAACACGGCTTTTGGACACTAGAAGATTAACTTCAACACTGCAATCTTTCACAACTCTCGTATATATGACAACACCATAGGCCTTTTGACTTGAATCACAAAAACAATGCAGTTCAAAGACATCCGTGGGTTCTTCAATACAACCTAGTACACACCTGGGAATCTGCAGCTCAGGAAGACGAGGCACCTCAGACATCCATTGGCACCACAACTTTTGAATCTCTGGGGGCAGTTCTTCGTCCCAAGAGAGTTTCTTCTTCCA
Source organism: Argiope argentata (assembly GCA_026289955.1). NCBI lineage: Eukaryota > Metazoa > Arthropoda > Arachnida > Araneae > Araneidae > Argiope > Argiope argentata. Next base: position 31,227 of record JAOUZG010043359.1, on the reverse strand, counting down.
CAAGATCTGGAGGGTGCACTTCACACGAATAGTAAATGGAGTAAGAAGACCAAGAGGATCAAATATCTTTGATATTGCACGTAGGAGGTAACGTTTCGTGTTCTCGTTTTTCGATAGACTATCCATTAAACTCTGCATTCCTACGAGCAGGTGATCTTTAACAGTATCCCACAGCATACCTAAAACTTTGGTTGAATCGGTACTCTGACTAATTGGATTGTCCTGCAGATGAGTTTTTAAACCTTCAAGTTTCCACAACTGCATCAGTTCGTCGCTATTTGTTGTCCACTTTCTCAGCACCATACTAGCTTTGGACATTATGGATACAGCTTGAGTAGAAATTTCCAATGCATCTTGCAATCTGCTAGCTCCGCATACAAAATCATCTACGTAGAAAGATCGCTCCAGACATTCTGTAGTGGTCGGGAACTCCTCATGGAATTTTTTCAAGTGCGTCTTAATGGTAGCAGAAAGGAGAAATGGGCTGGATCTTAGTCCGAAAAGTACACGATTAAATCTATACACTTGAAGTGAATCATTTTCTGTCCATAGGAAACGCACTGCATCTCTGTCTTTTTCAGCTAGCAATAACTGTAAGAAAGCTTTCTCAATATCAGATGTGATTGCGATTTTGTTCAGTCTGAAACTTATTAGAATGTCAAATATATTGGAATTCAAGTTTGGGCCAGGCCAAAGACAGTCATTTAAACTCAAGTGTTGAAAGCTTTGACTTGAACTCGCGTCGTAAACAATACGCATTTTTGTGGTTGAACTATCATCTCTAAACACTGGCTGATGAGGTAAATAGTAGACTGGTTTGTTCGTAAGCTTATCAGGATTGGTCACCTTTTCTATTATGCCCTTTTCCTCATAATCACGAAAGGTTTCACGATACGGCAAATTTAGATCAGGATTTTTCTTAAATCTCCGCACAAGGGAATCTAGCCTCTTTTTTGCAACACTGTAATTATCATTAAGTTCATTCCAATTCCTCTTCCATGGTAGTTCAACCTCATAACGATTATTTTTGTAGCAAACAGTTTTTTCAAATGTCTCTAAAGACTGATCAACCTCATTGCAATTAGGATCATCTTTAATTCCTACTGATTCGAGCTCCCAAAATTTTTGGATTTCATTTCTTATGTCACTACAATCATAAATAAGCCCACAATGAGCTTGTTGTATATTTTGAGGTTTGGAATTTGAAGCACTACCGGTGGCTATAAAGCCAAACACTGAATTATGAAATATTATCTCAGAATTGGGCATTTGAATTTGCCCGGATCTCAAGAGTTGATAGAATATCTCTGCGCCTAAAAGCATATCTATGTTACCTGGGCGGTAAAATTCAGGATCGGCGAGTTTAATATTACTCGGTAAATTCTCTTTTGGAATTTGTAACGAATCAATTGGAATCATATTACAAATTTTGGGTACGCATAAAAACTCTAATTTTATCTCAAAGTCACTTCCGTTAGACACTACCGCGCTAACTCTAGAGTTCACATTTATTTTGGCATTATTTAAACCGGATACTGCTACGGATATTTTTTCTTTTTTTATTTGCAATAAATCTGCTAACTCAATGGTTACCATCGAGCACATACTGCCACAATCTATCAAACATCTGGCCTTTTTCAGATTTCCGTAACGATCCTTAACGAATATAATCGCAGTTGAAAGTATCACCGTTTTTATTTTTTTTTTCATCTCTTACTTTCACTGCTGCTCCGGAAAATATACTACGATCATTGCTCAAATCAAAGCTCACGGCGTTTGGATTGAGACTCGATGACTCATCTCCGTGACCTTGACCGTTTCTATCCCCAATTTCGCTAACGTTTAGTTTCTCGTTCTCGAAATGAAGCAATGTGGAATGCTTCTTCGAGCATTTTTGACACCGGAAAGTAGACGTACAATTTCGTACTGCATGAGATTTTAAACAGTTGAAACAAAGATTATGTTTTTTCACGAATTCACATCTATCTTTTACGGAAAGAATTAGAAATTCAGGACATCTATAAAGTCCATGAAAATCTTGACTCTGGCATTTTACGCATTTAAATTTTAAGTTTTTAGCATTAGATGTAGAAAGCATAGTCGTAACTTTATTTTGAAGGTTATGACTCTTTTTAATTTCTTTTTCTTTTATTTTACTGTTTTGAAGGGTTCTCGCTTGGTTTTGCAAAAACGAAAGCAGTTGATTTAAAGTACCAAATTCTTCGGAATTAGTCAGTTCTTTTTTCCACCAATAACGAGTTGAATTATCCAACTTTTCGACAATTAAAAACACGATAATGGTTTCTGATAAATTCTCAACTTTATAATTTAGAACTTCAAGAGATCGAACACATTCATTTGTTACATCGATTAAATTTAGGATAGCACTCGATGATTCATTAATACTAGGGTGACGTAGAAGTTTTTTGATAATGGAGTTTAATAGTTCTCTTTTATTCGAATATCTATCTTCTAGAAGTTTCCAGGCAATATTAAAATTAGCATCAGAAATAGATATGGAATTGATTACTCTTAAAGCCTCTTCTCTGCAACTCGCTTTTAGATACTGTAACTTCATAGAATTAGAGATTGCTTTGTTTTGAATTACGCTTGCAGTAAACATGTCTTTAAACATTATCCAGTTTTCGATTTTACCGTTGAAATTCGGGATAGAAAGTGTCGGCAATTTCACTTCTGATAGAACGTGATCAACGTCTGAAGAATGTTCAGGATCAGATTTCTTATTTATTTGCCGGTTAACTTTTAATCTTAATTCGTCTATAGAATCGTCTATAATATTTTTCTCATTGATGAATTCCTCTAATTCATCTGGTTTGCACGTTAAGAAAATAGAGTCAAATAACAGTTTAAAGTCATTGTGCAATTCACTGATTTTAGAGTTATATAATAACACAGTTGCTGAATCTACATCATCAATTATTGACGATGCCACTTTATTTTCAAGCCTTGTCAATGCAGTTTTCAAAACTTTCTTTTTCGTTTTTAAAGTCTCCATTTTAAATGAATTTTTTTTTAAACTCTTAAACTCAAATTTGAATAACTATTGGAAATATGCGCTCACCTGCAGCTACGACGGACCATCTGGACTGTATCACAAGAATAACTGGCTCGGATTTCGGATTGATACTCAAAGGCAAGAATGATACTCGCATCTTCCAATAGTTCACACTTTATTCACGGCTTCTCGTACACCACTGAGCTATGCTTGCTTTCGGTGGGGCAACACACTACGTGCGCGCCACCTATTGGTTACATATTTTACAACTTCTTAACATACCGTAAAAATAGTTTGCAAATTCTGCTACACTTTCAAGAGAATGGAATAAGTCCCCGTCTATCATTGTCATTCCGGAAAAGTTTAAAAGAGACTCTGTGAAGTATCTAGAAAAAAAAAACAGTACTGACGAAAGCAATGGGGAATAACCGACTGTTGAGATCATCCACTTAAGGGAAGGTAACCTGTAAATTAGTTAACAATTTTTTATATCGATTAGAAATGCAAGTCTTTCTAGAAAAATCTGCCTCCAATATAAACCGAGATACTTCTGCAATTTCTAAATTCTAAGTAAATAAGCACCGTAAGTCAAAATCCAACGTTAAATGTTTAGTGTCGTAAGTTCGAATAATTGAAGAATTTGCAGAATACAAAACACAGTTACAGGTAAACATTTAGTTAAATTCCCATACGAAACTGGAAAAACAGAACACGACGCCCCTCTATCTATTAAATATTTGAGTTTACATTTGTGATCTTAAACAAACAAACGCGTTAATTCATTTCATTCCGCTATGTCTGACGATTTTTGAAGTTTTCCCGAATAGGGACATGGTTTCATGCATTTTCTGGCTTTATTGCCATAGCGCGTATGATACCAATATTTACTAGCGTAGCAACAGAACGTGATCGTTATTTAGACATTCTATTTCTTTAATTACTGCGAAATAAGTGTGTAGACATTTGTTGAATTTGTTTTGACTACTCATTTTGGTTTATAATGACTTTAAGGAAGAGTTTGTTGATAATGATTAATTACTGCAGTATTAGCAGTTGTTTCATGACTTTTATATCGAGTTTGTGCTAATTTTTCTAAACCATCATTCTAAACTGACAGTATTTTATGCATTGTAACCGGAAAACATCGCAAGAAAAGTGTTTTTTAAAACATGATCAATTACACGACCTTTACTTAGTTCTTGAATTTGGATTAGAAGTTCCGAAGGAGTTTTATCTTCTAATTGAAGATCTTGCAAAAGAGTTTTGAGTTTTATATTTTCAGAATCAGTTTATCGTTTACTTGTTTTATCTTTCAGAATTTTGTATGGAATGTCAGGAGGACAGGAACGAATTAGATTAATCACGTAACCTAAAACATCACAATTCAAGACAGAAATTACGCAATGAAATTTAATGTTTTCTGAAACAATTCCCGAAGTGATAAATTGTGATTCTAATTGCAAAAACGCGCAATTCAGAATTACTTTTCCAAAACGCGGGAATACAACGCAAGCCAACTCAGCAGATGCGTCCACTTTCGTTCCGGCATCCATTTTGAATACTAAAGAACATGAATGCGACTTAGTGCAAAAGTCAGAAATGATTCAGAAATAGACATACCTTTCATTTTCACAGGCGAAGCTGACCAATAACGATGTCAAGGTCATCACTTGTAGGGATATTGATGGATTAATCCACTGAAAATGTTCATTGCTTCATGGAACGAGGGTACGCCATTTTTAACAAGGAACAAAGTATATTTATTTTATACAACAAAAAAAAATAAATAAAAAGATTAACAGTAGTAGTTGAAGTGTTTATCTCGAGTTGAGAAAGAAATATTTAGTTCTTGCCGGCCAGATTGCATAGTGGGTAATGATACTGTATTATCCACAGATGTTTTAGATCTCATCAAGATCGTAAAATAAGTTTCGTATTGTATCACAAATTTGATGAAAAAAATCAACTAGAATTTAGTAAGGAGATGTAACTTTGTGATTACAATACTTAGCATTTTTCATAAGCAAGAAAAAGAAGAAAAAAATTAAAATATCGTCAATGAGACAAAACTTGTTTTTATTTAGATTTTCCGCTAAAAATTATGAGAATAAAATGGGAAACCATCAGGCTATCGAGATGTTTTTCTTTCAAAAAGATCAAAGTTCGAAGCTTTTTTTTATACCTGCTTTTTTTAGATGCGCTAAGAAATTATATTTAAAGTAACACTGCTATTCAGGTTTCCTATTTAAATTTACAGCATATTAGCTAAAATTTTCTTGATTTCATAAATCTTATCTGTTGCTTCTTTATATATATATATATATATATATATATATATATAACTGCAATGATAATTCGGGAAATTAAAATCTAAATAAATTAAGAAATTAGAATAGCATTAACACATAAAAATATCAATATAAATAGCAGTAAAAAAATGGAATTATTATGAAAATATATGCAAAGACATTTAGACATCTTTTGTGAATTGTCAGAAATCATCTTTGTCATCAAAATATATCCAAGAAAACGGTTTTGAAAGAGAGAGAGAGAGCAAAGGTATTTAATCGCCTCTGCAAGTATTAAATTAAATTACTTTTGGCGAAAAAGTTTTTAGTGATATTTAGCCGTTTGGGGCGTTCATCGTATGATCTTTGGTGGGAGGTTTGGAGCGTTTAAGTACTGATAAAGTTGTGTTGTTGTTTTGTTACTTATGGACTTGCCATGAACAAGGTCGCTGCTGATATAGCAGGAGATTTAATCCGAAAGGAGCGCTTCTTGTTTTTTGAAGTAGTGTCAACTAGGTTCAAGAGTACGACTTTGGCTACACACTTACCACATTTGCTTGCACAGCCTCTTTTTAGGGGGAACACAGTCACACATCTCACAGATACCACACAGAAAAATAATCATACCCGAATCAGGACTCCCAGATTTCGATTAAGATGCGCTACCTCTGTGACAGAAAGCCGCCGATAGTGTTGTTGTTGTTACTAATGGCACTTGCCATGGACAATCCCGCTGATGCAACAGTAGATTAAAGTCGAAATAAGTGTCTCTTGTTTTGAAGTAGCGCCAATTAGGGCCAAGAGTACGACTTTAGCTACACACTCATCACATTCGCTTGCAAGTCCCTTTTTACAGGGAGGTATATTCATACACCTTACAGATAGAACACAGAAGAACAACAATGCCCTAACCGAAACTCGAACCCGGAACACCCTGATCATGCGGAAGACACGCTACTTCTGTGCCAGGACGCCGTTATTGATGAAGCTAATTATTAGTTGATTAATTTAAATTAAATTGATTATATACAATCGGATCTATTTAGTATTTAATCTTAAAAATGGCTTTTAAAAGTCAGCGAGAGTTTTAATAATGAATTAAAATTTAATGTCTAAGTTTAGAAAATAACTAAACACTCCATGTTCTAGCGCACTTACAATGTTATTAAAACTATTACTTTTAAATTTGGTTTATTAGTGCTATTTAAAAAAAAATCTTATCTCTGATATCAGTAAAACTGCAATATATTTATTTAATCCAATAATAACAGCTTTATCATAAGGGTTTTGAAATTTTAATTCATATAATAACCATTGTTGATAGAATTCAAATCAATGAAGTCATTTGATTGATTATTTAATGGGATTTGCCCACTTCATAATTTTATGTTTATGATAGTTTATAAATCGTACATCATTATATCATATTAATAAAATTCTGATCCTAAATATGATGATCATAATTTTTTAGGTAAAGATGAAACACATTTTATGCTTGAGAATTTTTAAAAAACATTATTTGGAGGATAATATTTATCTCGTTTGTTTTAACTGAGATTTCAATAATCATATAAATAATTCGAATCCTTTCTAAACGTTAAACATTATGAATGATTAATGTTGAACTTTTAGATTTTTTTGCTTCAATTTCTTGCAGTTTAATTTTATATTTCCCTTTTTAAAAAATTTTCATTGTGGTTTTATTCAGTAATTCACTTTAATATGGATTCCAGTTCAACGCATTAAGAAGATTTTCTTCTTTTTTTTCCCTTTTAGTTCTTCACTTTTATATATGTTTAAGATTTTTTTTTGCTACATTGTTAAAATTAAATTCCCATCTTCCTCCAAATTAAGTGTTTCCTAAGACGTAAAAGATAATTATACTTAATTTTGCTTTTTAACAATATGCTTTTATCTTCTTTGCACAAAAAGTAAAAGAAATCATCTATATTTGCATTAAGATTTTTCATTTTATGCATTATTTAACATGCAGAAGCTGCTTTGATCCTATTTCTTTCTACATTGGAACATGTTCACTTATTTACATCATTTTTACGAATTTAATCTTCTTTTCTACAATTTATAATTATATTTTTATACATTTATTTAATTATTTTGTTGTTTTTAAAGACGCAATTTTATAATCCACTTTCTCCTCATTTTCAAAATTTGAATAATTTAGAAGATATAATTTTTGACTGAATTTAGAATGAAGAAACAGTTTTAATCATAAATAATAGTTAAAATAAAAGGAATTATATAATTGCTTATATTAGTTTTTTTATTTATTTGGTTTGAAATTATTTTACGATTACTTATGAATTATCACTGTACGTAACCATTTTTGTTGTAAGAAAAGAAATTATTTATTTTTTAAATGTGAGTAAATAAAATTCTAAATTAATTTAATCAATATTTATTCTCAATAGCTTGAAACAAGCTCTGATTTTGCATAAAAAGACATTCAATATCTTCGTTTTTTTAACTACTTAAAAAAAGAAACCAAACGATTAAAATGATTTATGGGTTGCCTGATCTTTATTTTTTTTTGTAACATGTTAACAGTTGACTAGATAATAAAAATTTTCATACAGATTTTCCTTTTTTTCAAATTGTGATTTAAGACTTAATGTAATTTTTCTTTTGTTGAAAGGAAATAAATTTCATTAATTCCTAATTTTTAAAGGTTCGTATTGAGAGGGATGTAGTATAAAGCTTAACTTTTCTGAAAAATAAAATGTGACTTAAGTATTTAAATCACGGAACGACAGTTAAGATTTTGGGTTGCTAGTTAAAGAATTTATTTATCTATTTCAAAATATAATAGATTTTTTTCAAGCGAAATACTTTATTATGGATATTGGTGCTTTAATTTTCAAGGTAAATTTTTGCATTAACCTTGTAAATCAAATACTTTTCCTTCATGTAAAGTTAATTGCACCAAACAAATTTCTTTTAAGGACTGGCGATTTTCTTTTAAGGACAAAGTTTAAATGCATCGAAACTTTGTTTAAAACGAATTTGAAGTATTTCATAACCTATTTTACATATGATTTAATTTTAAATGATGGATAGATTAAAGAAAATAATATAATAGAGAGAAAACTTTCCAACGCTCATATTCTAAAAACTTTTGCTTCTTCTCAAGACAACTACGAGTACAAATAAAATACTTTTTTTTATTAAAGTAGGAATTTGAGTTAAAATTAAAATTCTTTCCACTCAATTATTAATCGAAAATCTATTTCGGCTTTGTTCAAGGGATATTACTGTCCCTCAAGATTCTTTTATTAATACCTTGAGTGAGTTAATTGAATTAGAATAAAAATTGTATGCTGATTTTAACTATGAGAATATAACATTGAGATTGGAACTCTCCCAAAATGAGAATGTCTAATTTCAATAATAGGCAAAAAAAAAAAAAAAAACAATAATAATAATTCCCTTAATAATTTTTCAAATAATTCCCTGAACGAATGATTTTAGGAAAACGAGAGAACGAGCAGATGTTTAATCCTTACAAGTAAGAACCTCTGTGACTTCGGATCCGCATTATTGAAGGGATGTGATCCGTTCAATACAAACGCCTGTGGATCCGATCCGTCAATATTGAATACTTGTTCATTAGCGTTTATTTTCTTTCATTGTTACACACACACACACACACACACACACACACACACACACACACACACA
>JAOUZG010043359.1:0-13275 GCA_026289955.1 Argiope argentata | reverse complement strand
AAAAAAACTCACAAATAAAATACAAGATTGAAGAAAAAACATATATCACAAAAAACTAAACATAATAAAAAACTAAACACAATAAATAAACCCATATTATCAAAAGAACAAGTAAGAAAACAAGAAGTCTGAACATACCCTTAAGACGGAGATGCGCACCCAAGCTGTGCTAAAGAGCAAATGAACCAGATAGGAAGAAATTTAGGTGAATGCCAAATCAGGAAGGATAGTGGAGAAGAACTGATTGTCCAATCCGAGACTAGTTTAGTTCGTCAAATCCCGCCCCCGAGACGAAGACTAAAGTTTTTAGCTAAGGGATTATTCGATTTCGGGCTTTTTTAATTCAAAATATTTTAAGTTTTTTAGTTTTATAATCTCATGAATAATAGGTAAACATAGAGAGAAGATTTTTAATATAATAAAGTTAATTGTATTTTCCTCTGATTTTTAGAAGCACGGGGAAGTCCTATTGAAATTGGAAGTAAATGTAGATTTTAACGCTGAAGCCAGTGCATAGCGGACCCCGAGGAATTGAAAATTGTTAATTTATTGTAAAAATATGTGCCTACTAGTGGGTTAGTCGAAGAGATCTAAACCTTCTTTAATTAAAATTTCAATATTACAGTAATTTCTTGGGAATTCATTATTGGCTAGATTTTTTAAAAAACAATCTGTAGCTTCTATATAAGACCTTTTATTATTACAAATATTTTTTATTCTGTTAAATTGTGAAAAGATTATATTTTTAAAAATTTTTGAGTTTAAATTAGAATTATAATTGCAAAGTTTTATTATTTTAAAATTGAATTCGTCTCTTTTGTCAAATAGACCCACCAGTGTTTTACCGTTAGCAATTTTAATTTTTAAATCAAGATAATTTGCTTCGGTTAGTTTTTCATTTGTTTTATTTAAAATTAATTCGTTTGGATAGCAGTTTGTTACTATATTCGTATTCTCTACATTAATTAGCAGGAGGTCATCTATGTATCTCCATCCGTTAATTAAGTTAAGCTTAATGATTTTTTTCTCATAGTGATGTAAAAAAATGTTTGCAAGGGCACTTGAAAAAGACGTTCCCATTGGAATACCTTTTATTTGTTTAAAAAAATTAATACCATTAAAAATGTAATTTTCAGAAATATTAAATCTGCATAGTTCCAGCCAATTATTTTTATTTATAATATTTTCATTTAAATATTCCACAAATAAAGACATACAAACGTTTATTAATTTTTCATGCGGGAGTTTAGTGTAAAGGTTTTCAAAGTCATAAGTATTAACATTAAAAATGTTTTCATTTTTAAGTAAGTTCAATATTTCTTTGTTGCTATCAGTTATAAAATTATCTTCTTCTTTAATTTTATTAAGAATAATTTTAAGTATTTGAAGAAATGTTTGCCCGAGAAATAATTGTAACTACCCATGCTACAGGTTACAAATCTAAATTTTAAAGGTTTTTTATGAAATTTAACTGTAGGGAACAAATAAGGGTAAGTCAGTGAACATGTTTTAATTTTAGTTTTTTTAGCAAAGGCTAACATTCTTTTATCCAGTTCCTTTTTCTCTTGATTAATTATATATATGTTGCATTAGATTTATATTCATTAATTAAAAGTTCTTTATAGAAATATTTGCAAATTATACAGAAATTATTTGCTGATTTGTCTATTACAGTAATAACATATTTTTCTTTTAGCTTTTTTATTTCTCTTTTTATTGTTTTGTTGGAATAAAACCCTCTTTCTTTAATTCCCCTTTTATTTTCTTTCATATTTATTTTAATTTCTTCTATAATTCTCCCTTTCCATTCTCCAAAACCCTCAGCTGGAAAATGGTATTTTCTAGAAAGTTTTGAAATAAAAATATCCAAATCCTTAAAAATAGAAATTAAGATTTTTTTATTGTTTGTTTTTTCTCTTAATCTAAATTTAGTTCCCTTTTCCATTAAATCTCTTAATGCGTCTGATTCTATTATTTTTAAGTTACCCGTTATAATATGACCTTTATTTATATCCACAAATTCCTTATTTCTATCATTGTTGCAATTACAATCTGTTTCATTAATTTTATCAAGATTTTTACTGTAATAATTGTAGTTACATATTTGCTTCCTTAACGTTGCTGTGTAACTGTATGCCAAAGAAACATTAGTTAGGTCCTTTATAGGAAAGAATACATTATTGTTGTGCATAATTTTAGGTAATTTAAGCTTTTCAAAGTTAATATCCAAAAAATTTATAACACAGAATTCTTTATTTAATTGATCTTTGTCCTTAAATAATAATTCGTTTTTTCCAACGCCAAGTTTAAATTTAATAAGATCAAGCACTATAAATTTGGTGTAAGAGTTTTTAAACTTAATATCCTCAAATCCCTTATTCAAAAACACTTTAATTTTCTTTTTTCTTAAATTAAAAATATAATTCCTGATTTTTTTAATGTTTTCATAATTATAATCAAAATTGCAATAATTTTGAAATTCCTCGAATAAAATATTATAATCACCTCTTTTGCCTTTCCCTCTCTTAAATCTTTTAATGCATTTTTCGTTGTCCAGAAAATTTTAAAAAATATTAAATTTTTGATAAATGCAAACTTTATTTAAATCTTCGAAACCTTCCCCGTTTAGTTTACTATTAAGTCCAAAAGGAAATAGGGTTTTTAGATTACAAATATAAATGTTTTCTAGATCTAGTCTTTTATTTAGGTCATTAATGTTATCCTCTAGAATATAAATATTTATGTTATCAAAATTATGGAATTGAAAATGTTCTAATTCATGATCGGATGTTTTATTTTTGTTAAAGTTTTTAATGTCTGATCTATGGTTATTAATTCTTAAATTAAGCTCTGTACTTGTTTGACCTACATAGTTTAGATTACATTCTTCACAATTTAAGAGATAAATTATGTTTTTGCATTTACAAAAAAATTTTAAGTTATCATTATCGCTTTTAATTTGATCGTTACTAGCTAAGGGACATGTCCTACACCTCTTATTTCCGCATAGTCGATATTTTTTTGGATTTTTATCTTTTTTTAAACATAACAGTTGAGTCAGTAATTTTTTAACCGTGGATGCTCCTAACTCAAAGCTATCCTTATTGCCCCTTGGTAGAGCGCGCGACGGGCCATGCGCTATGTTTAATTCTTTAATAGTACTCAGCATATCTTATTTTGTTAATGTAGATGCAACTCCTAAACCCCAAGATCCGGAATTTTTTGGTCTAATTCTGAATAGATAACTTACGCAACTTAATTACCATTACAATACAGTTAGTGGAGAAGCGCAAATGCTGCTTAATTCCACTGAATGCAAAAAACACTGAAACAAATTTAAAAGAGGTAAATTTAAAAAAATTGCCATTTTCATAATCAATTAGAAAGATACACAAATGTATTAAGAGAGCGCGTATGCTGCTATTCCTAACGACATAGTGGAACTAAGAAGAATAAAAAACAGATATTTGTGATTGAAAAAATGAGAAAATCCGGCCTGATGACTTTCTCAAGGGTCAACATCAAGCAAGGACTCCAATAAAAAAACGGAATTTTTTTCTGTAAAGAGTTAGACTATTGTCTAAAAAATTTAACTCTTTTATGACCCGAAAAATTCCGAATTTTAAAACAGAAGAGAGGCATCAATTTTTAGCACAAAAAAACCAAAAGACAAATAAAAAAAAGACAGTAAAAAAAAACAAAAAACTCACAAATAAAATACAAGATTGAAGAAAAAACATATATCACAAAAAACTAAACATAATAAAAAACTAAACACAATAAATAAACCCATATTATCAAAAGAACAAGTAAGAAAACAAGAAGTCTGAACATACCCTTAAGACGGAGATGCGCACCCAAACTGTGCTAGCGGAGATGCGCACCAATCACAGCTTGGGTGCCTATTCCAAGTTATTGAACAAAAACATGACTGTTAAATTTTCAAATTAAAATGCCTTTTATTAGAGAAAATTACCATGACTGTGCTCTGAGCCATCGACAGGTAATTTAACAATCTGAATAAAAGTTATTGTAAGGAATTTTTTTTATATAATTAGCAACATTCTTTTTAATTTATTTTTAATGAATTTTTGTTACAAGCGAGCAAGTGCGCGGAAGGGTGCCGAAGTTGACGACGTTTGACAAAGAGCTTCATGCCAGCCGGGTTGGTTTGGTGAAAGGAATAGTCTGGTAGCCGCTGGTTCGTACATGAAGCGCGCGTGTTTTGGGTGCTCGCTCGCTCGGCTATATAAGGGACGGATAGACGTAGTTCCGCAGTTAGCTTTTTCCTCTCGGAAGAGTAGTGACTTGTTGAGTGAGCTTATTACTTTTCTCGCTTGTTATTAGTGAGCTTTGTTTAAGTTTGCTGTTAACGTTGTATTACTGAGCTCGCTTACTGTTGCCATGCTGTACGATAACTGATTTGCAGTCTGTTTTTTTTTTATTGTGCGTAAGGCTTGCATTTACGCTTAAGTGACTGTTGAATGCTTGATTTTTTTAATCTGAATTTTTACTTAATAAATTCATCCTGTAAATAAATTTGTTTGTTGTGTTCTCAAGTAAAATCCATTCAATCTGAGCCCGCTAAGCTAAAAACGTAATATTATGTTTTTTTAAAACTAGCATTATATCTAAATATATTCGATGCAATTTTTATAACGTTAAGTAAATTAAGATAAAGCTTTACGCTTTACGCTTTACGCAGCAACAAAATATATCTTGATCGAGTATTATATTTTTTCATGGAACAAATTTTAATTTTTAGAAAAAAATTATTTACTTATTAAAATGATGTATATAAATAATGCTCTTACTTAGATTCATGAAATTTGAAAAATAAATTTTATAGAAATAATTGCATCTATAACAAATATACCTTTGAAAATTATTGAAATAAACGCATCAAAGATTTTTGATTTTATTTTAGAACATAATTCTTTTGCATATTTGTCTAAATATATAATTTTATTCTTTCTTTCACTATTTGAATCAATAACGTATTTTTTGGAATAATTATCATATTAAATGAATAAAAAAAAAGAGACTATCAAGATACGCTTCTGACATAAAGAGAAAAATGGCGGTAACTGATTCTCTGCACTACCAGTGCACTTAGTTTTAAGATACATTGAGCTACAGGAAAAAGATTAGAGAAAGAAAATCTTCTCACAGACGATGTTTAAAATGGATTTCAAAGACGAAAAAGGATTCCAAGTGGTGGAAAGTGCAAGAAATATTGTTTGCATTCACTGAGAGCTTTTTATTTTTTGAAAAGGAAAAAAAGAAATCAGAAAATGTAGTTAAGAATAAGAAACCGTTCTTTTAAAAATAAAGAATTTGAATACAGAATTCTCTGAAAAGAAGATCTTACCATGAATTGCACTTTGAAAATTTCTCATTTGTGATAAAGCCTGTTGAAAATACTATTTTTTTGTTTGATTTTTAACGTTTAAAGTAAAGTATGTTTCAAATGTAATATTTAAAACCTATATTTTTTGGCATTGATTTTCAAATTAATAATGACGAAGGAGCCTTTTTTTCTTCGTCACTAAATAATTGAAGCTGATTCATACGAAGCAAAACATAATTATAACATCAAATATTTAAGAGTAATTAGTCAGTAAAAATAAAGTAATTAGTCAGAATTTATTCAGCTAAAAATAGTTTTATTATTTAAGAAATCGGTTGAAACCATATAAATTGTTTGAATTTTTGTGGAATGTTTTTGAAATGCCTTTTTTGTATTTTTTCTTGTATTTGTAGTCGAGTATAATGATATTGGAGATTAGGGTTGAAAAATCGGGCAGTTTTTACTTTCTTAAAGATAACTTTTATTTCTTCTTTCTTAAAGATAACCGATTTTAAGAAGAGACTAAATGAACCTTTCAAAAATTTTAAAATGTATTACCTTTATTATTCCTCCATTAATCCACAGTAAAGTTCTCACGAAAATTATTGTTTAAAGATTCTTTTTTTTAATATAAATGATATAAAATATTATATTTTGATAAACAGTTGTTCTTAAAAATGAAATATTTTGTCTTTTTTTTCTTACGCTTTGTATACAAAGTGAAGAAGAAGTATTGAAATCATCAAAGAATTCTACAGGAAGATTTTGACTAATATACATGTTGCAGAGTTAACTTTGATTCGGAAAGATCATTCTATTTGTCTGTTTGTGAACGCGATAACTGAAAACTTTTTGGAATTAAACATATAAAATTTTGTGCATGAACTAACAGCAAAAAAAGTAGGCTTTTGATAAATTTTGAACGAAATTCATATTTAGGAAGTTAATTCGTTTTTTTTCTTGGTAATGATAGCTAACTTGAAACATATGTTTAGCCCGTAAATATCGATTTTCACCAAATTTTGGAAAAAAAATCTGTCGAAGATTAATCTCTGTTAGTTTTCACTTTCAAATGCATGAAAATGCGAAAACTGAAATTGGTGAAATTCGGTATGTTATGAGTATGACTCTAAGTTAGTATCAAATTTTGATTTCATTCAGTCTTCAAAAAAGGGATTAAAATGAAATATACATGTCGTAAATTTCAAGTTACCGTGTGAGAATATTATTACTTTTTAAATAATTATCTGTTTTAATTGATTTAAGTCCTCAACTAGTTTAAACCAATTTGGAAAAATTATGATCAACCTTCGCTCTCTCTCTCTCTCTTTAACGATAATTTTTTTTTAACTTTCATTTTCAATTTTTCCAGATGCCAAAGAAAGTTTTGGAGCTCAATCGATTTTAAGATAAAACATCCCCAGTAATTTCGATGAAGAAGTTCACTGTTACTGGAAGCCATTGCATATCTGGTGAAATCCAATGAACGTAATTAAGATTTATTTTAAAATTACATTATAATATTTACAGTATTTTGAGAAATGCAATTAGTAAAAATGCGCTTATAACATTATTAAAGAATAAATATAAGTCGCGTTTTACAAATTTGCAATAGTTAAAAGTAAAAAAAGAATTCCCCCTACAAACTACAACCTTTTTAGCTCGAGATTAATTATTTAAAAGTAAAAAATCGTAAACAAACGGGAAGATGATGTCATTTCATAGCAAAGACAAACAAAAGTTAATACTGTACCGACATTTGTTACCTTATTCACGGATCATAATTTTATGTGTTGGAAAAAAGTTAAAACCTTCATTGGAGAACACACGGGAAAGTTTCCAGGTAACTATTCCTTCTGATTTCTGTATAGTTAATAATATTTTTTTAAATACAGGTGACATTGTTTATTTAATTTGTTACTTTTTTGCTAATTTACTGTGCTGTTTGCTAAATCTATGGAAATTATTTTTATCGATAAAAATTATTGATACACCGCTTTGTAATCAACATCGGAAAAATTATTAATTGCTGATTTAAAAAATACACATCTTTTATACACTTCGTTTTGATTATAAAATATTTTAATAACTGTTGTTGCCTATAGACAAACCCCTCACTGATATAGCAGCAGATTTAAGCCGAAAGGAGCGTCTCTTGTTTCTGAAGTAGCGCCAGATAGGGCCAAGAGTACTAATTAGCAACACGCTCACCACATTTGCTTACACTGCCCCTTTTGACAAGGAGGCACAGTCACACATCGCACACAGAAGAACAACCATGCTCGAACCGGGACTCGAGACTCCCAGAACACGAGGAAGGCGCTCTACCTCTGTGCCAGAAAGCCGGCATTTTAATGCATAATAAACAATACATAAATATCTGCATGAGACTTTGCATTACTTTTTCCGACAGTGACACTTACTAAATTATTACTTTCTTTTATACTCCAGAATCCTTATGTTTTATACATCCTGGAATTGAATAATAAATTATTATTAATATTACTAGACATAAATTATTCAGTTACATAATTCATATCTCTTCTAAAATAAAATACTACATTTGGCCTTAAGTGAAGAAGTAAAATTTAATTTCTGCAGCTAAGAATTTATTTAATTTTATCTGCAGAACTCAGATTTAATTATATACATATTAATTAAAATTAGAATAATTTCTAGTTATATATTCTAATTAATTAATGAAATAGATTTCAGTATAATTTTGTACTGAAAGATAATACCAAATTAATTAACATATCTTTCGGTATAATTTATATCTTTCAGTATAATTTTATAGATTCCATTTAGAATCCTTGGAAGAGAGATTTCAAACGAATAATGAATATTATTAATTGTAGATTATAATATTATGTTAATTATTGAGAGATTTATTTCATAAATGACTTAATGAAGATATTCATGGCGAAAATTAATGTTATTAAAAAGAAGAATTTAATTATCTCTCGCATTAAACGATTTTCATTATGTGGGTGAATTTAAATGTGCGAGATAAGTTAATACACGAAGACAGCATTAACTTTAGCTAATCAGCAACGGAATAGTTAATTAAAATATTATTTTTCGGTTATCCAATAAAAGAACAATATAATCCTACGCATAAAGTAAAACTGTTGAAATTTCCTGAAAATTGCATAATACTTATCAAGAAAACTAATTTGAGTTAGATAATAAAAATTTATTCTCGCCAAGTATTATTTTAAGCGGTTTATGGCTAAACTTGTTATTGAGTTACATAATAGTATCTAAAAGTTTCATTTTCAGAAAGGTTGCTTTAAAGTGATTGTTTTGTTTTTATCTTCTCATACTTCGTTTCAGTTTTGTTTTAAATTCACAATATAGTTTTTAAAGTTCACTTTATATTATCGGAATATAATATTAATTGAATGAAATGTTTCAGGAGATTAAATTAAAATTAAAAGAAGTGAATTGTTAAAAAGTTTAAGCAAATAAAATTTTCAGAAATGTTCCATTAATTTAATAAATTAGTTGTTAGTACTTGAAAGGATTTAAAAATGTTTTTATATTAAAATAGCAAACTTTTGATGGCCTGCAGAAATATTATGCCTTTAATTAACAATTTTTACAACTGGTTTTATTAGATCTTTTTTTCATTTAGCTTTAGATATATGGATGAATTAGTATGATATGGTGTCTAAATACAGTTTGTGTTTGGAATATGTAATATAAAAGAACTAAAATTCGAAAATAATTTGAAAGCTCATCTCTATCTTTCAATATAAAATATCTTTTTTGGACATGGCTCTTGAAAAAAATAAACCCTATTATCATTTCTTGTACTGAGAATATTTTGCGTAAAGCAATTTGACGATTTTTATTAAATAGAATTTAATTCACTTAAATAAATTATTTCTTCAAAATGGTCTCCTTGAATAAAATGGAAAAGTTCCATGGAATTATATCGTGAAAAAATTATATATAATTACATTATTGCAAAACAACTATACAGAATGAATATCGAAATATACGGAAAGGAATCCTAAAATAAAATTTCCTGTAGTTACGATTATATTCATAACCTATTGTTGCAATTATATTTAATGGTTCCTATTATATACACAGTGACAAAAAACACACAGAAAAACATGAGTATGATGAAGCGAATGGAAAATAAACGGTTATTATGAATTTTCTTATGAGAGATAAATTAGAAAAAGGTATTAATCAAATTATTGATAGAAATGCATTGATTGAATCATTCATTGAAATATATAGATTGAATATTTGATGGAAATACATTGATTAAACCATTGATTGAAATACTTTGATGGAATCTTGATTGAATCAATAATTGAAATGCATTGATTGAATCAATAATTAAAATGCATTGATTGAATCAATAATTGAAACGCATTGATTGAAATGTATTGATTGAAATGCAGTTATGAATCTACTAACATTCATAACTATAGCGAATACCACGGTAATTATTACAATAATAATCACAGTAAAAAAAGGAAGCTAGTTCGAGTAAGAATTTTTTTATTTAAAACTATAAGACTTGAGTGTCAAAATATTTTTTGTATCCAAATATATTACAATTTCAGATTTTTAGAAATTGATCTTCTTGGAAACCATTGTTGGCTTCTTATTTAAGAGCAGTGCTTCCTTCATTACTTTTATTCTAAGAAAAAAAAAATGAGACAAATCTTCCTTTCTACATCCTGAGCCATCTTTTTCATCTTGAAGATTTCCGCCTTTTCTCTTGATCTCAGTGGTTTCATCCGGAAAGGATTATGGCATTATGTGGTTTGGGAGGTATTAGGGTGGCACGCATTTCCACCTAATCTCTTGCCCGCCGATAAGCATCTGTAATATATATTTTCCGTTGAAAACCTTTATATTTTTTGAAAGAATGGTTTTGCTAAACAATGCGAGGTTTAAATGTTCTTTTATATCTCGATAACTTTTGTTTTTCGTAACTCGAATCTTTATTTTTAAATTCATATTTTGAAGCAATTTGATTTGTTATTTCCAAATCATATCCTCTTCCTTAAAAAAGGGAACTTATTCTTATTATTTTGGGATATCTATTTGATGTCATGTGTCCTGATCTATGTCATAAGTCACTGATTAACTCAATATGGCATTGATCAGTAAAGAAACAAAAAACAAAAATTAAAAATAATTATAATATATAAAAATACGAATTGTTTTATAATGCTTTCATTGTTAACAATCAATAAAATTAAATTAGATTTTTTTAATTCATTTATTTTCTGTTTGTTACAGCAAAAACGTAGGAAGAAATACGCCCACGTAGATATTTATTTATTTATTTATTTATTTATTTTGGAAAAATTGAGTAAAATTCAAAACATAAAATCACATCTCAGTTTATTACAGTTACAAAAAATCAGGTGAATAAATGAATACAATTCTAGACATCAGTGGTTGGTTTTATAATTTTTATTTTTAGCATTTAATTCACAAAATAAAATTGAGCTTGAAAAAATTATATTTTGTCATCATTCCACTATTTAAAGTACAAATTAATTCTTGCTTCTTCAAATGCTGAAATCATTTAATAAAAATTTAAAATATATTGCACAATTTTCATACGTTTTCATTTTATCAGTTTTGTCAAGCAGAAAAAGTATGTTCTGGAGAGTATATATACTATTAAAAAAAATTCTTTCCGGAAAATATTTTCTTTTCTCTTAAATCTGCAGATTTCGCTTCTTTTTCTAGAAAAAAAAACAAAAATTCCTTTGGCAACTGTTACTTTGTTCCTTTTTCTAGATATAGAATAGCAAGTGACATTTAACTTTTAAACTTTATCTGAAATCTCAGATAAAGGGAGAGGGATTAGAATGATTTAAAATAAAGGGGCTGAATTATCGTCTAAAAGAATTTAACTCTTCTAAATCTTTCGGGGATGAACCTTCTTCAATTTCGTCCATTCTGACGAAAGCCTTCATTCGTTTTATCTTTAGCTGAAATTTTGGTTATTGCTTAAAATGAGTTTAATATACATTCATATAGCAAGACTTGCATAATTATAAAAGACAAAAAAATTTAAAGATATAAAAGCCATGTTTTAATAATGAATTTCTTTTCATCTAATCTTTTTAACAAAGCAGGAAAGAAAGTATATTTTGATGAAAGTAATCATTCACTTTTGTTTCTTATTTAAGACAAACTAGGTAAGTTATTCTTCGCAATGACTTTGAGATTACCTTTTGTATCTCAGCAAATGTATTGCAAATATTATTGTATTGCAGATTTTTTTTTATTGCCAGACATATGATTTGAATAACGATTCTGAAACAAGTGACTTTGGATAATAAAATAAATTTCCAAAAAGAAGTCAAGCAAGTCAGACTTTAAAAGTAATTTATATTTGAATTTACAATTACTTTATATTTTAAGAATTTAATTATTTTTATAAAAGCTATAACTTTTTTATTTATTTTTTCATAAGAAATATTTAATGCATCTTGTATGTTTTATTAACTTGTTCTTCTGCTGGCGTTCTGGCATAGAGGAAGCGAGTCTGCCATGTGATCTGAGCGTCCCTGCTCAGGCACAGCTAATATTCTGTGTTCCATCTATAAGGTGAGTGAATGTGCTCCTCTGTAAAAAGTGGCTGTGCAAGCGAATGTGATGAGTGAGTAGCAAAAGTCGAAATCTTGGCGCTAGTTGGCACTACTTCAAAACAAGAGACGCTGATTAAGGTTATATCGCTGACTACCTCAACCAAATTGCCCATGGTAAGTGCATAAGAAACCACAACACTTCTTTTACTTCGTGCTTATTTTTTATTGGAACTTTTTTAATCGGGCAAGTAGAAAAATAAATCTATTAGGGTTCGAGGTTGCTAGCTCTGATTTTAGTGGCTTTTAATAGAAAAATTAGTTTAAATAAACTCAATCACGCGAAACATTAAAATTAATTTGTATTTCAATTTGTTATTTCATACATAACTTAAGAATTATTTTTAGATAATTATCTATTATATTGTAAGTTAAATTATCTTTTCATATGAAATAGACCATGCATCTTGAATCACTTTTCTTTTGTGCTCTTTTAACAAGTTTCAAAATTATTTTTTGGATATATTAGGCGGAAATGTAAGCTTTTTGTTCTTTGATTTCATACTGTTAAAGCTTAGAATGACAGAATAAATTACCAATTTTTATGAACATAGAATTAATTACTAAGAATATCATCAAAAATAATTGTTATATTTTAGATTTCTCTTTGGGATATTTAAATTTTCATTCGATTGTATACTAAATGTTGTACTCTGTAATTCGAATTTATTCTCAGCTATTTTTTCCTTTAAGCACATTTTGGATACGTTATTTTTTCGCGTAAGTATAGATGAAATCATAAAAAATTCGAACCCGAGATTTTGTCGAATGTTTACGTTTCTGACCACCTTGATTCCGGAAAACAAATTTCTGACATTATGGTTGTCTGTCAACGCGGTAACTCAAAGCTAATTCGAAACAGACAGTTGAAATTGGGTATATAAAATTATGAGAAAAGTTATATGATTTATATAAATATTTCTCTCACATCCTTCAGAGGAAGCCTGCAATCTAGCTATTCTTTTTCGAGTGAATTTGATTACATCAAAACTCAAAATGAAAGTTCCGAAAATTTGATACTCTGTTTTAGCCTTTGAAATAGAAATGCTTTTAAATTTTCAACCAAATTAGTCTAATTTCTAGTCGTTTGTAATGTGGTGCTTTTGTAATCATGAAAATGCAATTACTCTTGAAAGCGATGATTTATACCGATATAGCCTTATTGTTAGGGCGTCGAATTTGCATACCTTGGGTTGCGATTACGAACACTGTTAACCAAATACTCTTCTGGCATTTAGTGATTTGCGCACGTATAAATTTGTTGTGGTAATAAAGTACTCCATGTTGAGT
>JAOUZG010043348.1:0-11486 GCA_026289955.1 Argiope argentata | reverse complement strand
GCATGTTAATTATGCTGCCACTAGATGGCTTTACTAGTCAACTAATATTTTATGATCTAGTAATTTTAATAATATTAATATAATAATTAGAAAATTGTAAATTCCTTATAATATTTACTGAAATAATAATTATTAATTTTTACAGCAAATATTCTTTCATAAGATGTTTATTGTATTTTCTTTTTAAATATATTTTCTGTTAACAGACGGTTATAATATCTTAACTGTTCGATTACTTAACTGCTTGTAAAAAATGTTTTGCGCTCAGATTCAAATCTGGCGTCGCTTGTATAGCTGTTAAAATTTGGAGTCTGCAGTTGTCAAATAAATCCTATAAAAATTATGGAAATGTTATGTTCTTGAAATTGTGTTATTAATAACTACTTACATAACACGAAGCACATAACAATTGGTGACCCTACTTTTACGATGACAACGGATAGCGGACATATAGCAAGCGAGAGAAATACTGTCATGGATGCCGAAGTAAACAAAGTAAGCATCAAGATTCCACCATTTTGGCCAGAAAAACCGGATATTTGGTTTTATCAAGTGGAAGCGCAGTTTCAAATACATAAAATTTCCTCAGAGGAAACGAAATTCACCTATTTGATTTCCCAGATGGAGCCGAAATATATTGAACATATATGCGATATTATAAAGGACACTAAGCCTAATAAATATGCCTTGGCAAAAGAAAGACTTTTAAATATGTTCAAGGAAAGCGAAAACAGGAGGATTCAGCGCATTGTTAAAGGACTAGATCTTGGCGATTACAAGCCAAGTCAGCTCTTGCAAAAGATGAAAAATTTAGGAACAGACGATTTTTCCGAAAAAGTTTTAAAATCTTTATGGCTTGATAAAATGCCTGAATATATTCGTAACATTCTTCTGGTTAGTGAAGAGAACTTAAACAAACTGGCTACAATGGCTGACAAAATTTACGAGATGAAATCTGAAAATGAAGTTGATGCTGTTTCGCCAAATTTTAATTATACTGGCGCTTTATTGGAAAAAATAGCTGCATTAGAACAAAAAATTGATTCAATGCAACTAAATGATCGTTCCAGATACAAGTTTAGAAATTACCGGAATACATCCCGAAGTCGCAGCCGTTCAGCCAAGCGATTTAACCAGAAAGGAAAATATTGCTTTTACCATTTTAAATTTGGCGATCGTTGTAGGCCTGAGAAATGTTACTCGCCATGCGCTTGGCGTGATAAGACGGAAAACTCAAGGATGCAACAGGATTAGCGGCTACCGCTGTTGCTGATATAAATGAAAGCCGCAAGTTTCGTCTATTCGTAAAAGACAAAAATACAGGACTGAGATTCCTAGTGGATTTAGGAGCTGATGTTAGCCTCATTCCTGCAACTCATCAAAATAAATAAGTGATGATTTTAAATTATATGCAGCGAATGGTACGGAAATTCCTACTTACGGAATTAAAATTTTAAACCTGAATTTAGGCCTTAGAAGAGAATTTAAATTTCCTTTTATACTGGCTAAAGTTGATAAAGCAATAATAGGAGCTTGTGGTGGGATGTAGATTATGTGGTGTCCGTGCATGGAAGCAACGAGACGAATGTTGTTGGAAACATTTCCTTTTAATCATCATACTCACACACTATGTACAAACACGCAAAGACAACACGTAACACCAAGACATTCCAGTACACAGCTGCCTAGGACGGAGTTACATCTCTCCCTGCTACCAGCGCAAAGCATTATGGGATGGCGCGCGTGATGACGTAATCACGCACTGCCATCTAGTAACCAAAAGGGAAGTTAACTAATATCCAAAAGAGAAGGCGAGAATAATGCAACTGCTACATCCTCCCCCTACACCGCCTCAAACCGTCCCGGCGAGGTGGTGTGATATTGGATACTTTGGCACTTGTGTCAGGATTGCTATTAACATTTGAAGGTTGCCTGGGAGGTCCAGTTTGAGTTTGTTTGGGAGGTCGACCTCTTTTCTTTAAAGGCATCACAGGAGATTGGTTCTGTGTTGCATTTCTAAAAGGTGTAAGAGCTGATGCATGGTATACACCTAAAGGTTCATCAGGTTTGTCGCAACTAGCTATTACGAAGGATGAGGGTGATTTCTGGGATAAAATTCTATAAGGTCCATCTTTCCTTGGCATAAACTTGGCAGTTCTACTTTGGTTCGCTTTACTTAACTGGTGAAGCTTTACCCAAACTAAATCATCAGGTTTATAGTTAGGGCTCGGTTTACGTGATTTATCAGCATATGTCTTTCGACGATCTTGACTTTTCTCAATATTTTCTTTAATTTGAGACATGTTTCTCTCAAAACGTTTTAAGTAAGGTGTGAACTCTGGAACAAAATTATCATTATGAATGACAGACCGTAGATCAGTTGTAACATCATCTAAAGTTCTTAATTCTCGGGCAAAGTTCAGGTAAGCTGCAGTGCAACCTGTAGATTCACATTTTGCAGTGTTCAATGCAAATCTAATGGATGGTAATTTCTCAGTCCATAAGGTATGGTTATTACCTACCATGATTGCCAAACGAGGTTTCAAGTCTCTGTTTTTACGTTCAACCGGATTTGCCTGTGGATGATAAACAGGAACTAGACTTTGATTAATTTTTAATGTATAACACAACTGTTGCATGATGGCGCTAACAAACTGTGTACCATTGTCACTTATTAAACGACGGGGTAATCCATATCTTAAGAAGACTTCATTAAGTAGTGTTAATGCACACTCTTTAGCAGTAGCTCGCTTTAATGGGAATAACTCTACCCATTTGGTTGTGCAATCTTCAACGATGAAGATCCACTTCATACCTTCACTCGATTCTGGTAAGGGTCCAAAGAGATCTACAGCTATACTTTCAAAACGTTGAGCAGGAACAGGTGTCTGCAAAAGACCAGCAGGTTTTTGGTTCGTTGCCTTATATCTTATGCAATCTTCACAATTCTTGACATAATCAGTAATATATTTCCTCATGCCTGTCCAATAATATCTGGATGATATTCGAGAAAAAGTTCCATCAGCTCCGTAATGAGCAGCTGTAGGAGCATCATGGTGAAGTTTTAAAATGTTCTCTCTTTCATGACATGGGACAACCAATTGAGCTTCATCCTCTTCAGAATGTGGAGAGTAGCGATAGAGTACTCCTTGATTTAAGACATATCCCCTTTGCGTCCAATTTGCAAAATCAACACTTTTGTCAGTATCCTCAAAACAATCTATGATCTTCTTCAGTTCAGGATCTTTCAGTTGTTCAGTTCTAAGTTCAGCAGCTGTTCTTGATGGGACATCAATAACAATAGTTCGTAATTCACAAGTGTCTTTATCATTACACTCAGGTCGAGAAAGCATGTCAGCGACGACGTTGCATTTGCCTGGAAAATAATCGATTTTCAAGTTATAGGACTGAATTTGAAGTGCCCATCTGGCTAACCTTCCAGTGGGTGACGATAAAGTCATTAACCACTTTAAGGGTTGGTGATCAGAGGCTACAGTAATATCAGCACCTTCAATATATCCTCGAAATTTGTTCAAGGCCCAAACAACAGCCAAAGCTTCTCGTTCAGTTGTCGAATAATTCCTTTCAGCAGAACTCAAGAGTCTACTGGCATATTCTATTGGTCTTTCATCTGCAAGATCTTTTCCCTGTAGAAGAACTGCACCTAAGGCGTAAGCACTTGCATCCGTCCGGATGATAAAAGGTTTAGTGGGATCAACTTGCTTCAATACGGGTGGAGTTACCAGACATTGCTTTAAAGTTTGAAAGGCTTGCTGCTCTTGTTTACTCCATTTCCAAACAGTATTCTTTTTTGTCAGATTGCTAAGGGGTCTAGCAATATCGGAAAAATTCGGGATGAATTTCCTGTACCATGAGCAGGTCTGCAAAAAGGATTGTAATTGTTTAATATTTCTTGGACAAGGAATGTTCTGAATTGCAGCAACTTTATCTTGGTCTACTTCAATTCCTTTAGAAGTTATCCACAATCCCAAATATTTCACACGAGCACATGAGAATTTACATTTTTCTCTATTTACGCATAATTTAAATTTGCGGAGTCTTTCGAAAACCAGCTTCAAGTCTTGAATATGTTGTTCAAAAGTTTCTGACAATACAAATATATCATCTAAATATACTAGAATATTAACTGTAGGGAGTCCATTTCGGAACTGGTCCATAAGTCGTTGAAAAGTTGCTGGGGCGTTTCTGAGACCAAAAGGCATTCTTTTGTATCTAAAAGTACCAAAAGGGCATACAAATGCAGTTTTGTCCCTATCAGCAGGATTGACTTCAATTTGATGATATCCAGACTTTAAATCAAGAGTAGACATAAAAGCAGTGGATCTTGCATCATGTAACAATGTATCCATAACCGGAAGTGGATACTTGTCAGGTTTGGTTATAGAATTTAGTTTTCGGTAATCTACGCACAATCTGATTTTTCCATTAGGCTTTGGGACTAAAACTACCGGTGCTGCATAAGGCGATTCGCATTCTTCTATGACATCATTGGCTAAAAGTTCACCAATTTCTTTATTTAAGAGCTCTTTCTGTTTTGACGACAGTCTGTAAGGTGCAGATGCAACTGGTGGTTGGTCACCTGTGTCAATAAAATGCTTAACATAAGGAGTTGGCTCTCCCCCTAGTCGGAAAATATCTTCATTTTCATTAAGCAAGGCAGTTAAGCGATTTCTCGATTTCGCATCAAGATTCTGACCTTCTTCTTGGCGTAAACAAGGATAATTAGTCTCAGGTGCAACAGAATTGTTTTGCACTGAACTATCACTAGTTACTGAATTCGTCGGACAATAACTATTATTGATTTCGACAGGGCTATTATTTGTTGGTATGGGGAGATCTTTAGCAAAAGGTATTTTGCAGTTCGGTTTATCCCCAAAATACCAGGAATTTTTTTTAATATCCATTACAATTCCTGATTTCCTCAAAAAGTCAACTCCGAGGAGAGTGCGATTCCCTTTAGCATGTGGGAGAAAATGTAATTCAGTGAGGAAAGTTCGGCCAAGCACTGTGATCGGCACTGTAGTTTTCAAAACAACTGATGTTGATTGTTGACCATCAGCCAGACAGATAGCAAGGTCAATCTCTGTGAACTGCTGTCCACGCTTCTTTAAAAAATTAAACATCAATTCTCCTCCAATTGATTGATTGGCTCCTGTGTCAGCACAAACTGTTCCTGAAGCTTCATATACTTCTATGGAAATTAAGGCTACTGGAGAGGTAAAACAGGTAAACATTTGTATAGCATTAACCGGTGAATGGTCTTTCCTTGAAGAACAATTTGGACACTTAGATTTGATAAAGCCAGGATTTCCACAGTCATAACAATAAACAGAATTCTCCATATGTCGGGATGGCCTGTTTGAATTAGAACCAGTAATGTTCTGAGAACTCGATGGAATTGATTTCTCATATTTAGCAAATTGGGTTTTCTTGAAGTTCTGCTCACTAGCATTTTTAGAGAGTTTCGGTTTAAAGAGTTCTTGCGACTTTGGAGTTTTTACTAATTTTTGATGAGGCGACTTTATGTTTTCATAAAAATCCAGCTTTTCAGCTAACAAGACAGAATCATTTAGTGTTTCCCAAATATCTAAAAAATGATTTTTATAGTCCGGAGGACATCTTTTCTTTATTTGATCAGAAAGCATAAGTTCTTTTAATTTCTCAAATGAATCGATTTCCAATTCATTAATCCAACCTTCAAAGTAGGTTCGAAGCTCAAAGAAGAAATCTTTCCATGTGGAATCATCTCGTTTTTGATGTCGACTGAAAAGAATTCGAAAACGATCAGCTGTCAGCTTAAACCGTTGTAATAATATACCACGGATATGGGTATAGTCCTTAAATATTTCCTCAGGCTCTCTTGCTATTAAATTACTTACCTCACTTGGGAGTACACCCATTAAATAAGATACCCAATAATCATTAGAAACATTTAAAAGTTTCATTTGTCTTTCGAACATAGTTAAAAATAATGAAATATCATCTGTTTCAGGGCGAAACGTTGGTAAGACTGTTTGTAAATCAAATCGCTTTGGAATAGAATCAGTTTGATTAGAGTTTGATAAATTTAAATTTTGGAGCTTAAGCTTCTCAAGCTCAAATGCTCTTTCCTTAGCCAATTTTTCTGTTTTCAAAGTTTCTTCTTCTAGCTTTTTTCTGTTTTCTTCTAACTTTTTCCGTTCATCTATAATGTTATTGAACGTATCAGTCACGAACTGTTTATTTTCGGCATAGAATGCAGATTTCGTTATTTTGTCATGCAAAACAATTATCTTATCTTCGGGTGTTGCATCTAAACCTAATTCCAATGCTAAATTGTAGAGGTCAATTTTTTTACCTTTAGCTAGAAAAGCCATTTTCCCTACGAATTATTCGATTAAATAGGAAGTTAAATTAGAAATTTGATTACGAAGTAACAGTTGCACATCTACCTTCTCCCCTGAACATACAACAACAACAAAAAAAAATCATTAAATAGGTAGAACACAAATGAAAATCTCCGTTAGTTTTTAGAATGCAATAATAATAATAATAAATCTATCAAAAAATCGTTACACTGAAAAAGAAATAATAAATCTATCAAAAAAATCGTTACACTGAAAAAGAAATAAATCTATCTGAATAGCTTTTTACAATAACAAAGATCTGAAAAGAAAACAAAAAAAAGTATTCAGTGCTTGTTTAGATGGGTCACTGCAGGGGGGTGACTCAGCGTACGAGACTTGGTGTCTCCACTTCAAGGACACAGTAACAGAGAGAAGAGTTTTGGTACGTTAACTTCCGGACAAAGAAATATCAACTACAATAAATTAGTTAGCTCTTAAATTAAATACAAAAATACAGCAAATACATAATGATATAGAATACCTTACTATTTAAAAGATATATTCTTACGCACTTTCAATGAAATAATAAAAAAAATCAAATCAATGAGATTAAATAAAAATAACACAGATACTTCAAAATATAATTTGCAACGATAGATATGCTTAGAAAATATAGCTTAACTAATTAATTTAAGTAACTTAGAAATTATTAAATATTAAATAGCAAAACATTTCACAGATAAGGAAGAATCAAATATGCAGTTATGTTATATTCAATGCTGGATGCTGTTGACAAACAAAATAAAATGTAAAAGTTTATACACTTATCTGGAATTGAACAGAAACGACCAAACAAAACAAATGAATTTTCGGAGCTGTAAATTTGATAAAATGGACACTTTCACAGGAAATGCAGATTTTGCTTGAGAAACACAATAAATTATACTCGGTACAGGGGTCGACGTCCTGTACGAGTTATGATTTGAACTGAATACTTGAGTATTCTTTTGGACATCAACGATGGCAGCCGTTGTTGCTGGCGGATATTTTCCTTGTGCTTGTTGGGACAACTTCACATTTATTTCATCACTTCACAATGCGGAACCATTCCCAGGTCGGGAAAAATTATTTTGCGTAAGGACGACACAAATCTAAATTCTTTTCGTAGGTTGCCGATATGATGGAGCGAAAATATTTTGATAGTTGAGACGACGTTACTTTTCATCCATTAGAAGTTATTTTCCTTTGTGTGCCAAATGTGATGGCACGAAGATGCTTCAAGATTGTCGGGACGACACACTTGCATTTCATTAGAAAACTATTTTCCGTTGAGCGCCGGGTGGCGCGAAGATTTCCTAGTGATCGTCAGGGTGACCTTCACTTCTATCGGAACTCATTTTACGTTGGGCGCCAGATGTGGTGGGATGTAGATTATGTGGTGTCCGTGCATGGAAGCAACGAGACGAATGTTGTTGGAAACATTTCCTTTTAATCATCATACTCACACACTATGTACAAACACGCAAAGACAACACGTAACACCAAGACATTCCAGTACACAGCTGCCTAGGACGGAGTTACATCTCTCCCTGCTACCAGCGCAAAGCATTATGGGATGGCGCGCGTGATGACGTAATCACGCACTGCCATCTAGTAACCAAAAGGGAAGTTAACTAATATCCAAAAGAGAAGGCGAGAATAATGCAACTGCTACAAGCTGATTTTTTGAATAAATTTAAACTTTTAATAGATATTCATAATAAACAACTTATTGATGCAATAACTAATCTGTCTGTTCGACACCACGTAATTACAGTATCTGATGATGATATTATTAGCAGTTTGGATAAAACTTCTAAATATTTTACTTTATTACAACAATACCCAAATTTGACTAAGCCTAATTTTACAGTATCTAAATGTGAGCATGATGTTGAGCATTTTATTACAACAAAAGGACAACCTACTTATTCCAAAGCTAGGCAACTGGATTCCAAGCGATTGCAGATAGCAAAACAGAAATTCCAGTACATGTTAGAAAATGATATTATTCGACCGTCTAAATCGCAGTGGTCAAGCCCTCTTCACATGGTTCCCAAGAAAGATGGTTCCTTCCTACCATGTGGGGATTATCGACGTTTGAATGCTCAAACCATACCAGATCGTTATCCTATTCCTCGATTAGAAGATTTTAACCACATTTTAAAGAATACTAAAAATTTTTCTAAAATTGATTTGCATAAAGCATATTTCCAAATTCCTATTCATGAAGCGGACAAGCAAAAAACTGCTATAATAACACCTTTCGGCTTGTACGAATTTAATGTAATGAGTTTTGGTTTACGTAATGCTCTTTCCACTTTTCAAAGATTTATCAATAAAGTATTTAGAGGACTAAATTTTGTGTTCCCATACTTGGACGATGTTTTAATTGCTTCAACTACAGAAGAGGAACATGTAAAACATTTAAAATTAGTTTTTGACAGATTGCAAAAATATGGATTGAGACTTAATATTTCTAAATCTGTTTTTGGAGTTAAAGAACTGGAATTTTTAGGTTTTCTAATAACTAGTGAAGGATCAAAACCTCTTCCTGAAAAAGTTCAAGCAATTCTCAATATTAAACTGCCTGAAACTGTTCATCAGCTACGAACTTTCCTTGGAATGGTGAATTTCTACCGTCGCTTTCTGAAGAACGCCGCTAGTACTCAAGCCATTTTACACGAATACCTAAAAGAAGCAAGGAAAAAAGATAATCGAAAAATAACTTGGAATAACGAAGCCATTGAACAGTTTGAAAAATGCAAAAAAGAGTTAGCAAATGTTGCTTGTCTGTCTTACCCAAATCCAGAATTGCCTCTGTCGTTGTGCACAGATGCTTCAAATACAGCAGTGGGTGCAGTATTACAACAACTAGAAAACGGTAAATGGAAACCAATTGGATTCTTTTCCAAGAAACTTAACCACGCACAGCAAAATTACAGTACCTATGATCGAGAACTTCTCGGAATTTATCTATCCATTAAGTATTTCAAACATATGTTAGAAGGAAGAAAATTTACAGTTCATACTGACCACAAACCATTGATCTATGCATTTTTGCAAAAATCTGATAAAGCATCTCCACGCCAAATGAGACAACTGCAATATATTTCAGAATTCACAACTGAAATCAAGTACATTACAGGAGAAAGTAACGTGGTGGCGGATACTTTATCAAGAATTGAGGAAATTGCTTTAATAGATTATGAACTAATTGCTAAAGAACAAGAGCAAGATGATGAATTTCGGACATGTCAGAAATTTACAAGTTTGTCATTCAAAAAGTATCCCCTTCCATCAGGAAATTATTTATGGTGTGATACTTCAACTCAGCATATTAGACCTTACGTACCTAAAAATTTTCGCATGAGAATATTTCATCAATTTCATGGATTGTCTCATCCAGGAATTAAATCAACAGTCAAACTGATTTCTTCAAAATTTATATGGCCAAATATTAAGAAAGATGTCCAGCAATGGGCAAAGTCATGTATTCCATGCCAAAAATCTAAAGTAACTCGCCATACAAAATCAGTATTGGGCGAATTTCAAAAACCGTCAGGAAGATTTCGAGAAATACATATTGACATTGTAGGTCCACTACCACCATCAAAGGGTAACACTTACTGTCTAACATGTATTGATAGATACACAAATTGGATGGAAGCTATTCCACTGGAAAACATCTTTGCTGAAACTGTATCAAGAGCTTTTTACAGTAATTGGATAGCAAGATTTGGAGTTCCTTCGAAACTTATCACTGATCGTGGAACCCAATTTAGCTCCGAAAATTTTCAAACCCTCTCAAAAATCTGTGGCCTTAAGCTTTCCCATACTACAGCCTATCACCCACAGTGTAACGGAAAGGTGGAAAGATTACATAGATCGATAAAATCTGCTTTAAGAGCCCATAATAATGTATCTTGGAGTGAAACCCTACCAACAGTGCTCTTAGGATTACGAACTGCAATCCACCAAGATACTAACTATACAATAGCAGAAATGGTGTATGGAGAGAAGATTAAACTTCCTGGAGAATTCTTTGAATCAAATATACAATACATATCACAAGGAACTTTTATAAATGATTTAAAAAATGCTATGGAATTGATGAGACCTAAAGAAACTCAACAGAAAAATCATTCCAAAATATTTGTACATAAAGATTTAGAGTCAACCTCCCACGTTTTCCTTCGCATTGACAGGTTACGAAAGCCACTCGAACCCCAGTATGAAGGTCCCTATTTTGTTATCAACCGTACGCCAAAATATTTTACTTTGAAGATAAAGAATAAAGAAATTAATGTAACAATAGACAGATTAAAGCCAGCGTATCTACTATCTCAAGAAAATCCGAAACAGGAACAGCTAGCATCTCTAACTTGTAAGAAGGTTATACCTGCACCACAACCAGCAAAGATTCCAACCAAAGAAACTGTGTCTCAGCCTGTTCTTAAATCAGCTTTAAGACAATCTCGAACTGGCAGAATTATTAAGACACCATTGAGATTTAAAATTTGACTTCTATATACTATTTGACTTCTATATACCTAAATAATTACTTCCTACCTTCTAACGTTGCTTTGTTACCGGCAAGGGAGTATATGTTGTGAAATGAATCTTAATTCTTTTAAAATAATGTACGAGTAGTTAATAATTATAAATATCATTTTGTAAATAGTTTTAATTAAAATCGACAATAGTAATATATTTTGGAACTGTTGTTTTTGGATATTGTTTTAAAAGTATACTAGAGTTTGAATGAAGATAAGTGATGTATTTTGATATTATTTATAATATTAATTTAAGGTAATGTATAAGCCAGAATATTGAAACTCTATTATATTGAATTGTGTGATAATAATTAGTTTATGTAGTTATTATTCTGAAATATTTAATATATTTTAAGAATTATTACATGCATTATGTAAATACATGTTATATTTGTGTCTTCTTAGGTTTCATACAGAAAGTTGAATTTAATTGTTAGAATATGCCATTTCATGCATTTTTTTAATGTATCGTAACATTGTTACTGGCAAGGGAGTGATGTAACGGCATGTTAATTATGCTGCCACTAGATGGCTTTACTAGTCA
>JAOUZG010043333.1:0-25687 GCA_026289955.1 Argiope argentata | reverse complement strand
TGGGTATGTTTAAGCAGTTTTTCCCTGGTTTCTCCACATTATCTACAAAATAATATTGAATATCTTGTTATACCTATTATTTACATGGTTCAATTACATGCAATGCATTTTTTACAGTGGAGATGCACATTTTTATAATATAAATTACAATGATAATAAATAAATTATACCATTAAAAATAATAAATTATGTTAAAAATGTTTATAAAAAATTCAGAATTTGTTTTTCAATTTCCTTCTATAACTTCTAGATACCACTGTTCATTAATAATCGTTTACTGTTATATAACTAAATTAAAAATAGAGAATTCTACAAAGATTATATTTTTCATAAATTACTTGAAGGTTTTTGTTACAACAAGTAATAATTTTTTGAAAGTCAATTCTTACTTAAGTCAAGAAAGAAAAAAATTATGTTAGTTACTCTCTATTAAATAATTATAATTGATATAATAATTAATATATAATAATTACAATTACAATATTAATGTATAATAAATAATTTGTAAATAAAATATTGAGTTTTGCAAGATCTGAACTCGCATTCTTACTTTCAAGTGAAAAATACTGAAATACTCATATTTAAGGATGGAGTTACTGCCTGGTAATTTAAATTTCCTTTAGAAACTGCTAAATCTATTTAAAGTATTAAATATTAATTAATTTTAAATAATGAATTAATATTTGAAAAAAAAACTCTATTAACATCAAATGTCATCTACTACAAGATTAAAAAAATGTAATTGAACTTGAGTGGATGAAAAAATTCTTTAATCAAGGATTGAAAATTTGAACGTGATTCATATATACCAATTTTAGTTTACCGATATTTTTAACAGAATTTTAGTGTATTTAGCGAGTGAAATTGGGGATTCGACTGATTTGACAATCCATAGTGTCAAATATGAATTTTCTATGAAGTGAAATTTATATGCTGGGTCATTGTTTTTTTTAAGTCTATGTTAACAGAAAGTGTCAACACCAATCAAGATTGAAAATTACAAGGTACTTCATTACTACTTAAAATTTTTAAAAACAGTTAAATTTCTAACAAATCAAATGGAAATCTCAGCTAATTGAAAGAGTAAGTGAAATGGGATTCTAAGCATATGACTTCATCAAGCCTACGTGAAATAAAAAATAAATTTTTTAAAAAAATGCGTAACTTTTTTAGACATGTTCAGAAGCGAAATTTATTTTAATACGTTATATGTAATTATATAAAATTCAAACTGCTGGATCTTAAAACGATGATACGTAACGATTTTTGAAGTACATTCGCTTTTGTTCAATCCATTTCTTCGCTTTATAATATAATTTTTGAAGTATTTTAACAATAACCCGAATGCATAATTTTCACTTAGTTAGTGCTTATGTAAGAGGTGATTTTTCCTGGATTGAAATTTTTTTGAGAATAATAACGTTATTTGTTTTTTATAAGAATGATTCACAACGTTAAGAATCATGTTTTTCACCAAATTTTTTCCACTTTTACTAGAAGCCACTTTGGTAGAATAAATAAGAAAGTTTCCTTATTAACCCTTTGTAGTCCGAAAAATAATTAGTTGCAAAATTATTCACCTAATACAAAGATTTGTTTATTGCTATGAAAAATAAATATATATAATTCTTTTTAGACGAATTTATTTGAAAAATTAGTCTACATCTCTTAACCATTATGTATGCGTTTTTAACAATTAATTTGAAAAATAAATAAATAAAACGTTAAAATGATGCAAGTCTTGAATGTCGAGTCACACTAGACATCGGACCTCAAACGGTTAAAATAAAGCCAATTTCGATATAGCTCTTATAATGTTACTTAGTACAAAACTTTTACTGTCTCTTTCCTTATCACATCCTACATTAGCATATATAGATTCAATAACATGAACAATTAATTCCTCTTTTCTATTAGATCTTAGCAAAAAAAAAATAAATCTGATAGATATTTATGTTTTTAGTTTATTTGAAACAACCCCCCCTAATATTTAAAAAAATAATATTTCAGATGAAAATCCAAAAAGAAAAAAATAACTTTAAAAAGAAAATGATTACAGAACCAAAGTTTAAAAATTAAATAAGGTTACACCCCAGAAACAAAAACCTAAATTAAATCATTTGAGTAAAAAATCTTTATACCAATCAGATTTTATTTAAAATAAATTTTTCTCATTCATAGAAAAGAGATTAATGACATTTACAAAAACAAACGATTTCAAAAACTATTTAATTAATTATATGGCCACTGAATTTGATTAGAAAATAAGATAATTCTATTAAATATCGAAATTAAAGAATAACAGGTTGAATCTTTTTCTTCAATTTTTTTGAAACGTTAGAAAAGTTTTAGATTCTTTCTAAAGATTCTATTTTTATTTTACGGACTTCTCTGACTTTGACAGTTGTTTGACAGGTAAAAAAATCGATTTGAGTTAAAGGTTGAAAAGTCGTTTGGAAGTAAAAAAACAATTACAATTGGATTTAAACAATTTTTTTTCATGTCATAATTCTAAGTTCTACAAGAAAGTGGAAGTAATTAATAGATGTTCATTTCCTATAATTAATGAAAGTTTTGTTTTGTGTTCCAATTTTTCGACTAATTAGTCATTGTTTCGAGACTTTTTCGAGGGATGTATTTTTTTTACCGTTTTCAGGAAGGGTAAGGATTTTCTCAGATTTAATTTTGTTTTCCTTGCAAAATGACTCTGTAATTTAATTATAAAGGATTAATCAGTATTATGATAAATTAGTTAAAATAGAAAAATGAATTTGTTACTTTGCTTTTAACTTACTCACTTTTTTAATCATTATTTTTTAGGATCTTAAAAAAGAATCGTTTAGTTTTTGAAATTTTATATTTTTGAAATACTTTCTTTTTCTTTAGAACTCTAGAATTAGAATTATATATAGTCTATGTATTAACTTCATATTGAACTTTATAAATTCTATATACACAAAAAAATTAAAATTTCGAAGTCAAGGATTATTGAACCACATGATTCAGTCTATCAAGAATAATATAAAAATATTTATTGAGTCAAAATCTAAAGGGAAGAAAATATAAGGATTACTTAATTGATATAATCTCTTTACCTAAAATGAATGTTAGTTTAAAAATATATAAATGCAGATTATCTTTAAATATAATAATTATTAACGGTTATTTGTCATTTCAACTTTTTTAATAAGCACTATATAAAAAAATATGTTTTTTAATTTTCAAATTTATTAACAAACGATACATTATATTCACCCAATACGAATCTTATCTTTCGAGAGAAAAATAAAAAAATATAGATTAAAAAATTTTCATGAGCTATTACAAAAGGTACATATAAGTTTAACCACTTAACAGTTTGGCCCATATACCGCACGTGCATCGATTTATTGAATTTTGATAGCTATAATCTAAAAATGAACCATTCATAAGGATAATAATTCAATATGAAAATTACTTCGAATACATAGATATATCACGAATCTAATAGATTTCCATTTAAAGTAAAATAAGAAAATATTTCAGAAATAGAAGGTATCATCCTATTACATAGTAAAGAAAATAAAACAGTTAAGTGGTTAATAAATGTTTAACGTTAAGGTGGTTTAACATAGTTGGAGATATTTATTTATATTAATTAGGCATATCAAACTGTAGAACAAAATACAATCTGTTAAAAAAGATTTTAAGCTCAATACAATAAAGAATTATCAGGATTTCACAGCTTTTTTAAATTTATAAATATCAAAGAAATTCGTATAAATGCCTTAATTTTTTTTAAATTCTGCAATTTAAAAGTATTCTTAGTTTCATTTTCATCATTGAAATTATTCAGTTCAAAGACAAAGCGGTTCCTTAGAATTAGGTTTTAAAAAAAGACTCAAATAAATTACATTATTTTTATTTATTCAAAAACAATTTGTAATGTACTTAATAGTTAAAATTATTGTAACTTATTGTCTTATTTTTGGATTATATTTTTATAACAAGAGATGTTGAGAGAAATCAATCGAAAAAGTTTTATTGATTGAAGAAATTAAGCAATGGTATATGTTTAAGTTTAATTACTGAAGTTTTAATAAAAAAATATAAAAATATAATTTTCAATTGTAAAATAAAAAGGTAAAAGCGTTTGAAGTTTTGTAATTCTGGAAGCATATTTTGGTAAAGTAATAAACAGATATCAAATTGAAAAATGCAAAAAATATAAGTTATTCCATTGTGAAATTTGGAATACAAAAATCATTTATTAAGTTTTTCAAATATTTTCTACATTTTTCTAATGCCTTTTAAGCAAAATATATGTATTAAAATAAAGAGATATATTTACAAAGATTTCTTAAATGCATAGATAAACCAGATTGATACTCAAAAAATGCATATTAAGGAAAAAAGCATGTCAAATTTTGACACATTTGCAGTCATTAGTCAAATTTATATATTCAATTATTTTTATTTCATTTAATTTTGATGCAAAATCTTGTTGAATCAACTGGGCAATTTAAACCACGTCAAAATTTGATAATGAAAAAAGAAAGTAAAGAATACTTATAATATAAAATGATAAAAATAGAAAAAAATTATTTGTATGTATATTTAAGCATCATAAAAGAGATGAAAAAACAGCTAATAATATTTACTGAGTAATAAGCAATGTTAAAATTCATTGTAATGAAAATATGTAGTACAATTTATTGCAGTTAAATAAAATTGCTATCAAAATATATATAAGAAAACATTTATAATTCTTTCTTCGAGTTTCTTAATCTGAGGAACATATACTAGTGGTTACGTATTACATTACTTTTGGTGATTGTAATTTTTTGATAGTAAAATTGCATTGAATGCAAAATGATATCATATATATATATCATTGTATTTCAATATTTATTACAAACATATTTCTTTTCTATTGAAATAATTTATAAAGAAAGACGATACTCCATATCATTAATTTCAAATTTTAGGTTTCAATACTGCATTATTCACAATTTAATTTAGTATATAGCTTATTCATGGCAAGGCAAAAATTTTAATTCCACATATAATTGAGGTACACAAATTTCAGACATATGATTTCCATGATTATAGCATTTTATAAATATATTGATTCTTA
The DNA here is from genome assembly GCA_026289955.1 of Argiope argentata. NCBI lineage: Eukaryota > Metazoa > Arthropoda > Arachnida > Araneae > Araneidae > Argiope > Argiope argentata. Next base: position 20,571 of record JAOUZG010043333.1, on the reverse strand, counting down.
ATTAATACTGAATGTTGGGCACTTTATATAGTTTCAAAGTCAAAACGCTTTTGAAAATATAAACATTATAAGAATATCGGAAAGTGATATTTTTAAATTATTGTAAGTAAATACTTATTACTAAATACCTTTCGATGCGATACATGTTATTTTATTTTTATTGTTATAGTACAAATCTTAAAGAGGTAAATTATACCTGTTCAGACTAATTATTTTTACTTAGAATTAAAAACATATAAGTGTGTTGTTTTAATATAAATTTGTTTAGAGATTTAGGTTGAATAAGATTGAATTAGAATTAGATTTTACTTAATAAATGCATTTTTTCATAGATTTTTGAATGTGACAAAAGTTATTTTTGAATTTATATTTTTATGTTTTATTATTTTAAAAGAAAATTCGGAGAACATCAGGAAATCTTAAAGCTAAAAGAAATAAAATCATTTGTTTATACAAAACTTCGTTATTGTCTTTCACGTTCTATTCTTCTTTTCTTTGCTTCTTTTTTTAAATTCACCCTTAGGGGTTTATTTTAGTTAAAGCCATAAGGACCAATTTTTCGACAAAATGTAGTAAGCCCTTTTTTTCTAAAGTCCAAAGGGGGAAAAACAGAAATGATGCTTAATTGATTTCACTTAGTAATTAATTTGATCGCCTAATCTGTCTTATTTATTTTGATTTACGGGTAAGGTTCTTGTAGTTTCTTAGGGGTTTGTTTCTGACTCATTAAATTAAGAAACAAGAAGAAAACAAAATGAATGGAATGAGTAAATACATCTAACCAGAACAATAACTTTGTTAAACTATTCGTTATTTGAGTATAATATAAATTTTCAAAAGTAAGAATATCAAGAATATTTCATGACTAAATTCATATGTATCAAATACGTCTGATATCGAAATTGCAATGAACGGAGAACCCTTTTAAAGAAACCATACATATCTTGAAATACTCTGCTGTCACAAAAATGCTTCCAACCAAATCTTTCTTCAATAAAAGAGGTATATATGCACGAAAATCCTCTTTAATGAATTCCATAAAGAAAAAATCAATTGGAGACAGATCTGGTGATCATGGGGCCATTGGAATTGCCCACCAAGACCAAGTCAATGACGAAGATAAATAAGACATGTTCCGACTTGTCTGCTGAAATGCGTATGAGCTCTGTCATGAAGAAATCGAAGGCTTAAACAGATAACATATGAACAGCATTCAACATTTCTGACAGAATCTTTTGCAAGAATTCAAGATAAAATCCTTCAGGAAGAATGTGAGGATCTAATAAACTGTCTCCGACGATACCGGTCAGCATGTTAAGTGTACATTTACATTAAAATTTATGCGCAAGAGTTGTTTGCAAGTCTTTATCTATTTAAGTATGCAAGTTGTAAATGTTCATTACATCCTCTAGGGAGAACGCAGTCTCATAAATGAAAAGAATGCTAAAAAAGTTAATTATTTTTTCAAATGAAGTTGTTTATGCTTATATTCATAATGTTTCTTACTTTAATTTGCTAATATCCCTGTATTTTTTAAAATTAGAATAAAACAATAATCAGAGTTTTAAGACTACACTATCCTAAGAATATTTTTTTACAATATTGAAATGATAAAATTCTTTTTTCGATTAAATATTCACTCATTTTTCAAATAAATTATTTCAGAAAATGATTGGATTTGGGAAATAAAACAATTTAATAAGCAAAATAAAATATTGTAAAGGAATTTCCACCACTAAGTACATAAATTCAACGAGTTGACCTATAGTGGATGTATGGAGTAACACAGTCAATAATCTTCACTAAAAAATAACGTCAGTTATTAACACGGTGGCAGCTGACAAAACTCAGCACAGAAGTACACAATTGGCTCACATTAGCACACTCAGAACAAACAGCACCCCACAAGTAGTAACCGGTAGCTAACAGCAATCTCAGTAGACATCGCAGCCAGGCAGAATTCAGCAGGAGGAAGAAATCTACGTATCTTCACACTACGATCTCTCCAAACGTCTGCAATTCATTGTTTCTTCTCTGTCGATTAACCAACTGCTGACTCATTATTTTATGGCTGGTTACTTTACACACGACTATATGCTACTTCTATGATAAACTCGAAGATTCGGCACACATCTTAATTTACCAATTGATTGAGCTTCAATCAAAGCTTGCGCTTCTCAAGACTGATCCAATTAATTCGCCATTGACTTGTTATACAATATTATATAAAGAACATGACTGGCTTTATTTTGGACTACCGTATTTTTATAATTTCCGGAGGAGAGAAGAGAAGATTCTTCAAAAATCAAGCATATTTCAGCTCCTATTGGTTCTATCGGAAAATATATTAAAAATGCTAGTATCATCCTTTTTGTCGCCAAATTTGTCGCCATGTACGTAGGTCACTGATCTGGCACTCTATTGGCATCCAATAGAGCTGATCCTAAAACGATCTTTCTTGCGTTGGATCTTTGCTGGGAAGCAATATACTGCGTGTACACGTAGTATGAATGCTAGAATTGTATAATAACTATTTCTGCTTTAAAAATATACCTTGAAAATATTCAATTAAAGCATACTTAATGAATATTTAATAAACATTGATCAATTTTTAAACTTTCTCTAAAACCTATATTTTTTTAACTTGCAAATGATTAATTAGAGACATAGTATCTATGAAAATCAAAGTACTATTTAAAAAAAACATCACTATTTCTAATCTAAAGAATTACTATTTTTAAGTAGAAATTCTGAAAAAAGGAAGAGAGTCCTATTTAAATTAATTTATGTAAACAGAGCATTTTAACGCTTACTTACAAAATGACTTTTCATTAACTTCTCCGTAAGCGACACCGTCTTCCAAAAGAACATTAATATGCATAAGCTCTTCTGAAAGAGGTTTCAGAAGTTTGTCACTCGAAACGGTCTAAACTTATAACCTCGTACCAGTTTACTCAAAATTAAGGAGTTCACACAACCTTTCCAAGAGAAAATAACTTCTTTTATTTCAGAGAAACTTTTAGGAACATTTCAGGACTTGCCGAAAGGATTCCTTCAAGGACCCTATTTGTTCGGGAACTATTTATTCTCCAGAGAGATTTAAGCCTGATGCCACTTAAATTAAAATTACAGGAGTTATGTGAAATAATGGTATATAACTAATTGTATAGAAGACTTAATTTTTAAAAGAATATATTTAGTTTAACAATTAAATGTTTTAGCAGATCTCGTAATAAAAATCAAAAATTATTACAAAATACCATGAATTACGTACTTCTAAACAAGAAATATTTTTAAAAATGAAAGGCAAGTTGAATATGATTTTTTCCCCTGTATCAATAAAATTAAAGTAATTAGGGGATTTTTTGAGTTTCCAATCTTCTTGAATTCAATGTTTTTCGTGTTTTAATAAAAAAAATTAAGATAATTAGGAGATATATGAGTTTCTTATATTTAGGAAACAATTGTGCATTAAATTTAAGTTTTATATTTTAAAAAATATCTCTAATTATAAGTATTTGTCCTTGCTTACAATATCTCGGAATAATGAAATTTTCTTAATATGAAATGATTGTCATAAGTTGCAGGTATAAAAAATAATTATTACTTATTATAAAAAATAATCATTCGTAATAAATTATTCTAAATATTAGTTATTAAAATAATAATTATTTATTATAAAAAATAATCATTCGTAATAAATTATTCTAAATATTAGTTATTAAATAATAATTATTTATTATATAAAATAACCACTCGTAACAAATTATTATAACTAATTATTATTTATTATTACATAAATGGCAAAATATATGCCAATCTGTATTTGTGATCAAGCTCTATTTTTGATATATTACCATAGATAATAAATACTATCAAATAATAGTTTTTTTAAATAAAAATGGTTTGTAATTTTTTTTGCAACATGATAAAGATAAATAATTGAAATATTTTTGACTTGTACCTATATATTTCAAAACTAATTATATCCTGCATTAGTTTACTTTTACCGATCAGATCATGACCAAAGATTTACAACATTTACGACTGTACAGTTTGAATTTCAGGAGCAAAAAAGAAAAAAAAATATTTTGCATTTTAAGCACAAAGGTAAAATGACGCTGTTTTATTTGAATTATGCATAAAAATGGATTTATTAATAATTCTTCTATTTACAAAATTATGTAAGAATTGTTTTTTGAAAATTAAATTATTATTTTAGTGATTGCAACATAATTTTAAAATATCTAATTTTTTTTCTAGTTTTTTTTCTTTTTATCAGAGAATAAACAAAATTTTGGTTGTAGTAAAAAAATTGATTAAAATATTTTCGTCGAACTTTTTAATCCACTATAAATTTTTCCGGATTGAAAATAAAATGGAATTCAGAAAAAAATTTACTTGAATAACAAATTTATACGATAGCTGTAAGAATATTTTGTTTAAAAACTTCACATTCAATTATAGAATTGTTGCTTGTGCTGTTTCCAGAATATACGATTAATTTCCAGAACAATGATATCTTTTCTCAATCGATTAAAATATGAAAGTTGTTCCTTTTCAAAATTTTAAGTTCAATATTGAGGAAAGCTTGAGTTCAAAATTTGCTTGTAATTTTATGTTTCTTTTATCTGAAAATTCTCTTTGGTATGGATCTGCCTAAATAACAAGAAAAAAGAAGTACGAAAAATTAAGAACAATTCGAATCTTTTATTAATAAAAAGTAAAGTTACTTAAATAAATTCTATGAAATTAAAAATTTGTGTAATAACAAACAAAATTATTTTCTTCCTCATTTACAAAGTTACTTCATTATCAAGTGTAATATATAATTCTAAAATAAATATAATATTTTTTCTCTTATTTTCTAATGATTAATGAAATAAAGGTTATGTTTAGCTATTTCTAGTTCCCAAAATAATAAATTAAACTTAAAATAAAATTTTCAAAATATTTTCTTCGTTGAAGCATTTTTGAAAACCTTTTTTTTCCTTAACATTCAAACTCAATATTTAAGAAAAAAATTATTCATTTCATCGATTATAAAAATTCTCTAGTTCCATGTATACAACTAGCTGATACTCGGCATACTGCTGCAGCGGGACAGTGTGTGGAAATTTGCGGAAATTCGTTTGAAAGGTGAAGTAGCTATCGTGATAAAAATTACAGAAAGAATGATATTTAATGATGAAAAATAAATAGATTTATTGAAATTGAATGATATAAAAATAAGAAGCATAAATACTATTTGCTCTACTTTTCTGACTTTATTATTCAAGTATAGTTTAGGGTAGACAATATTTTTATCATGTCAGAACATAATGTTATTTTGGGAATGAGGTAGACAAAAATCCGTAGACGAAAAAACAACAACCGTAGGCGAAAAATTTAAATTTTGTTATCTGCTCGAGAGTCTCAAAAAATCAGCTTTTAATACGGTGTTGCCAACGCAAGAAAGATTTTTAAAAAAAATAAGTTAATGACTACAACAAATAAAATCTAGAAAAATGTCATTTTGTGCACGCGATTATATGAAATGAAATAAATTGGAAATGCGATATTTTTTTAAACAATAAATACAAAGTTTTTTTGTACCGTTTGCAATGCTAAAGTGACTCATTAAATGAGACAATTAAAATGAATAGAAATATAATTTAACTCGCACGAGCACGTGGTGCTTGGCCGTTCAAGAAATGATGCTCTGACATGATACATTGAAATATGAGTAGCAGATTTCATTTGAAGCCTTTTTTTATTTTTCCCTTCATCAATATTACACAAATACATTTTTGGCTGTGCAACTCATGAGCTTCAGACATACAACTGGCCATATGAAAAAAAAATCCATTTTCTAGGTTTGAAATACATTGGTCAATCACTAGGTTTGAAATACATTGGTCAGGTGGTTAAGCTTTATAATAATCGGATGAATAGTGCGACAGTGCATATTATACGAGTAAACAAGAATTCATTTTTTATATATTAGATAATAATAATTTGTTTCTCGAAAATTTAACATAATAGGTGAAAAAGTTTTATAGTAATCGGTTGAATGGTATGACAATGTATAAAATATGGAAAAGCAAAAATTTATAATAATAATTGTCTTCAAAATTTAACACGATATTTTTATCACAAATTTATTTGAGTTATATATTTTTAGTTAATTTTTGTTTAAATTTCTTAGATATTGAAACGACAATATTTATTATTTATTATTTAGAATAAACAATCTGTAGCCAAATACGTTTAAGTTAATGTAAGCATTTAAAATATTTATTTCATTGACGCTTATTCTTAAACATTGTCTTGCAAATAAACATGAACAGCATTGTCACTTCAAGATGTATCATTTTTTTTGTCTTTTGAAACATTCACGATTTTAGTTTTCCAGCGAAACAGTGCATCATAAATGAGATCATGCAATCTTCCCGGAAGAAACAGTTTGTGTTTTAGATTTGGTAGCTAAAAATCTTTTCAGCTACCCTAAAAAATATATTTTTAAAAACAGTTTTCTCTTCAAAGCAAGTCTGCCGCTCTGTTTCAATTTAAGTTAAAATCAAAGCGAACAACAAATCTGTATACACATTTATTAAGATTATGATATGGGTTTTCTGAAAGATTCCTATTCCAATGTATTAAAAATTTTAAAAGAAATCGTTTTTAAAGTATATCTTTAAAGCAACATTATTCTTAGAGAAAAATTAATGATTTGCTATCTAATACAATTTTGTGGAGTCAATAAAAGTTTTATTTGTCTCTTATTTTAATTGTTTTTTTTATTTCAATCATTAATTTCAATTACGTTTAATACAATTTTATTAATTGCGAAATGCTCATCTAGTTTATTAGTATGCTGGTGTAAAGTTAAGGGCTAATTTATGGCCTATGCTTATATGTATTTTTCATAGGATATATGAAGTATTGATGATAAATTTATATTGTATTGTAACTACTGCACCAAAATAATCAGCAATAATTTCGCTGATGATTATAGTATAACGATAGTTTATTATAAATGAGCAGTTTATTAATTGTATACTTTTTTGCTTATTTTAAATGCTACATTATATATCACCTTATGTATCAGACTAACTAAAAATAGGCAGCAGTAATTTTCTAATAAAAATTGAAATTATTAGTTTGAAATTTACTTATTTTAGTTTTTTTCTGAGAAGATTGTTATGATTAGCAACGGGACGAGCATTGCAACTGTGAGCTTGTTGTAACTTTTGTCACACAAGTCAGATATACACATTGTCGCAATTTAGATTTAAGGGTTTTGAAATAGTTTTGAATAATTTATTATTGATTAACTGAAAATAATAACTAGATCTATATGCTGACTCATTCAAGTTTTAACAAAGAAATCACAAAAAATGAAATTCTAGATTATTATTAAATATTTAATTCCTAAACAACTTTTTTTCTTCTTTTTTTCTGTAACAAGGACTTTGATTTATATAAATTTATACAATTGTGTTTTAGTTACAAAAAGTAAAGAAGTTATGAGACTAAAAGAAATGAAAAAACTAATGTTATTTCAGGAAAGTGTACCATTGTGTTTGTAATAATTTTTATTTTTCCTAAATTATTAGTATTTATTTTTTCTCCGCCTTAAAATGTTACGATCATAAACAATTTCTCATTTCGTAACAAAAAAAAAATCGAAACTTTATTTCTAGAATACCTGTTTCTAATTTATCGACAGTAAATTCTCTTCGCAAATTATGGAAGCGAATATAAGCATGTACCGTTGCTATAAAACTTAGACCCCATAATGCTGGAGGTACTAGTAGAGTTATTGTCATTATTATTTATTGAGTTCCCCTTGAAAAAAAGTTAAATAGTTTTATTTCATAAGCAACACAAATCAATTCCCATATTTCCCAAGTTTTACAAGAGGTGCATCAAGACCAAATTAAATGTTTTGATATTAATAATTAACTTGCCAGAATATTTTTCAGCATCACATATTGTTCTTGAATATGATGCATCTATCTAAGAAACAATTTCTTCTTTGTTTATTATTATTCTTTTCTGTTATATTTCTTCTTTGTTTATTATTGCGAAAAATTTACTTTTCCCCTCATATAATGTACACGATAATAAAAAAAATTAGTAATTATATACCAAATATTACATGAAATAAAATTCCTCCACCTTCAATATTTCCTGCGAAAAAAAGACTTTATTTTCTTTTGTATTAGTTATTATTATAATTACAGATTATATTAAGTAAAAATGTTCGATTGCTACAGTCAGTTAGTGTCAAATGAATTAATCATAATGCTTTTATCAGTTTAAAATTTTTTAATACAAATACAAACAATAGAAGACATGTATATTGTTCTCCAAATGAAGCATTTTGTTTCAACCATTTACCTGAAATACATTTCATGCACTTTAATAATACAACTAAGAAAACAAAGTGCATTACATCGGAAAGACAAGACATTATTCAATAATTAAGTAGAAAAGTGGTAAATATAATTTCAAGTTTATTCATAGTTTTCATTTATCTTATTTAGCAGTTTATAACAAAAGCTAAATGATTTGCGATTAAAATCTGGTCATAATAAGAAAGATAATTTGAATGTACAATTCGATAAATATTTATTACATTTGATTGTGGTTTAAAATTTTTATTTTCTTCATATATTTTGTTTATTTTTCATATTATATATATATATATATTCTTTATACACATATTTTTTTTCAAATGCATATTTTATTTATTTTTATTAATTCCAACAATTAAAATTTGCTACTTTCATTCTTGTATATTCCATTTCCACTTTACTTTGGCGAAGTTTTACTTTTGATAAATAAGCAACTGTGAAGAAAATAAATGCGTCTGCAGTAAAATCATATACAGAAAATATGAGGGGAGATTTAAGGGTTAAGGAACCAGTTTCTACTTCAAAGTGGGGAACAAACTAAATATGGGAAAGAAACGTAATTTTTATAGAATGGTCAGTTGACTTTATGAAGACTTTTGGTACGACTTCTAGCTTAAAATATAAATGTTTCATCCTACATTCAAGTATAAAAATATGAAAATATCTCGCAGCCTGTGAGAGAGGTTTTTATTTTTCTACATTTATATTTTGAAAGAAAGATTTCTTGGAGCCTTCCAGTTAAAGTTTGGTTTGGTTTGGTTTGGTTTGTATGGGTTATTGGCGAAAGAGCCCTATTTGGCTATACTGTGCCAAGCATACGGTAAAATAAGGACAAACATTTAAAGAGCATGATTTTAGAAGCAAGTGAAAATAGTTAAAGCAACATGAAATGGATAGAAAAAAAAATATTAAAATGTGAGTCAATGATTAACGTAAATGCAAAGATCATGTTAAGACGACGTATTTAACAATAAAAAAGGACAAACAAGCAAAAAAAACCCTGTCAAATATGGTTGATAAAACCAATAGCTCTTAAAAATTTAAAAATATTTGGCTGATATTTTGCACCCACCAGGTCTTTCATGTTAAGAGAAGAAGAGTTAAAATATGTACAACGATAGGCATTAAAATCTGGGCATTCATTTAAAACATGTTTCACACTCAAGGCAATGTGACAAGTGGGACACACACACACACACACACACACACACACACACACACACACACACAATTTATTTTTATATACATATTTATTCTTTATACACATTATTTTTTAAAATGCATATTTTATTTATTTTTATTAATTACAACAATTAAAATTTGCTGAAGTTTCTAGTAACAGCATCAAAACAAATACAGGAAATTATAATAAAGTTATCCTTCGTGACGAATGTTTCCCTTATTTTTAATAGTAAAAGCTGTCAAAGAATCAAAGAAACAAAAAGATTTGCAATTATTTTTCTAAATCATGTAAATTAGCTATTGTAAAATAAATAATATAAAAAAAACAATATTTTTAAATCAATTCTTACTTTGGATATCAGAATTTTTTTTATTTTAGTTACTTTTTTTATTAAATAAATCCACATTTTGTTCTCGTGTTCTGATTTACAACGGAAAGGGGGTGCAGTAGCATCTGACGGCATAAACCTCTCAGCATAACATCCGAATAATGATCACTCAGTACTCAGTACCCCGAGTGATAGAACTCCCGACATGGAGAACTTTGCGACCAGGTTTGAACTTGCGGCATAAGGGATACGAATCCAACGCCCTACCAACCAGGCGATCACAACCTAACAACTGCAACTATTATAAAGGCTAGAAAATTAGTTTTTAACTAATTGATAAAAAATAATGAATTATTATTCGGAAAATCTGTATTAACATTAAATGTCATTCACTGCAAGTTAAAAAAAATTACTTGAACTTGATTGGATGAATAGAAAATATTTTATTGACAATTGAAAATTTGGACAAGATATACATATTTATAGAGAGATTGTGAGCTAATATTGAATAATACTCTAAATGCTTCGAAACGAAAAATATTTTATGTTTTTTGAATCACTAAAGGGACTTCTGAAAAAAAAATCCATTCTGTTATTTTGTATTTGTATAGTTATTGAGTATTTTGTGACATGCACTGTATAGCTCAAATCACTATAATAGCTCAATTGATGCTTAATTGATATAAATCACTATAATAGCTCAATTGATGCTTAATTGATATAAATCGCTATAATAGCTCAATTGATACAAGCGTTTCTTAAATTGGCAATACTGTTGCCAAATGAGCTCCTTTTACAGGTGTTTGAATCTGAAAAGTGGGCGTGGCAACATTGTTCACTCTCCTGCCACCCATCAAAAATTCTTCCACAACATAATAAAAAAATAAAATTAGAGCTCTAAATTTTTTTATTTACATTTATAAAGACTCAATTTATCATATGTAAATAAAAAAATTCGATTTTTTGATGAATTTTCTAGTACTGTGTCACCTTAAATAGTTTAGATTGAATTTAAATAACTTAATGCAATTTGGAGATCAATAACTTAATGAAATTTGGGGTGTGATCTTAGGATTTTAGCATTAGTTCGGTGTCTAATTTTGTTTTCAATAGTTCAAAAGGAAAAAAATAGTCACGTTCAAACATATAATCATACGATAGATTCAATGAAATACTAAATTCACGACAAAGATCAATTTTTTAACTACTTTTATCCAATGCCTTTCAAGGAATTCGCGATTTTATTCAATATCCATAATTTTAAGTGAGAAAAAGGGGTAGGGCTTTATTTGAAACTATGAGTGTAAAGTTCGCAAGGAGGAAGGGGGGTTGATACTATATTTTCCCCTTTTTGACTATTTTTATTTTAGACTGGAGCATTAAAAACATATTTTTTTACTATGATTGCTTGTATGAATATAATTTAATTTATTTCCAAATAACTTTTTGCGTTTGTAAAATACTATATTGTGTGGATAATTTTTGTTAAACAGCTTGTCTTGGTAAATCTTTTTAATCTTTATTCCCTCTATTTTGATAATTATTATAAATTTTTAAAAAATAAAAAGTTTGATTTTTATCTATTTTGAAATCTTTTATTGCATTCATCGACTTTATAATGAATTCATTTATTGAAATTGCTTGCCGATGCTGATGAGAATCTTCAATTCATCGCAGCATCGGCAAGTTGCAATGTCATAGTGTTGTCAATAAGTACCACAAAAGTCTCTGCTAAATTGATCTATTAATTATTATTTCTTTAACTCTATCAAATTTTGACTATTCTTGCGAAATATTCAAGACATATTTATTATCAATTACTCTTGAAGAATCCTGAAAATATGTCTTCAAAATATAAAATCGCATTAATTAATAATTATTAAGCAGTTTGGAATTTTTTTAAAGAACAGTAACAATTACGAATATAAACGACATTCTATAAAACAGCTGAAAGAAATTCAACATTCTACTAATTATTCACCAGAATTATTCACTTAGAAGTTGTTCACCAGGAATTGGATAGCTAGTGAACTATTCTTGGAATGTCTCGCTTAGAATAAAACTTGATTAAATTCTCTATATAATGTATAAACCTTTGGAATGTTTTGTGAATGTTTAATTGAAAGTGTTATTTTATATGCGAGAGAAATAATATAATGATTTTAGTTTAAATTCTATCTATGTTGGTACTTTATTATTACCGAGATAATATATATACCTCTGTAGAATAAAATTTCTTTTGAAATATTTACAGAATTATGAAAAAAAAAAACAATTTTGAAAAAAAATGAATTGGGAAAAGAATATTAAAAAAAAATAATGTTCGTGATGATTGAAAAAAAAAGAATATTAATTTTTTCGTATTAAATTCTGTTATGCCTTTTTATTTGTATTAAATATTTTTTTTTTCAATTTCAAAACTTTCGTTTCAGATTTTAGACTTGTGAATAAATTATTTTAATTCTAATGAAATAAAATTTAAATTTAAAATCAGTAGAAAGGGATTCTTTCACAAATTTTATGCAACATTATTATAAGACATTTTTTAAAATACAAATGAGAAATAATAATTCACAAATGCAATTTTATTTATTTTGAATTCTGGTAGATATTATTAATTATTAAAATAAATTAAAATTGTAGAAAAGGATAATTTTTTTCACTATATATTGTTTAGTAAAAAGGAAGGATATACAATAAACGAATGAAAGTTTAATTTATTTATTCATGATTTGAATACTGATGAAATTCTTTCTAGTTTTGATATTTTTAATAAACAGAACAACAAAAGGAAATGAGAAAAGGAAATCAGTGTATTAGAAAAAAGAACTTTAGCTTTTTTTTTCAATATCAAAGTTTTTTTTATTTCCGCTGAATCAATTTACCATTTTAAATAAAGTTTTTCACCATAATAAATATCCTTATTTTTAAAAGAAAAACTAGAATTGTTTATAAAAAACACATAATGCAAAAGAATAGAGAAGGATTGCTTAAAAAAAGGAAACAAACATTGCTTAAGAGATTTACAGAAGATACTGTTTTTTTACTTAGCTTTATTTCTAGTTTATAATTAATTATATTTCCAATAATTCCATTTACGAAACTGTTTTTTTTATACATTAATATTTTGCTTAGTAAGATTTTGTTTGCAGACAATGTTTTCACATTTATAGTATTCTCAAGAGCAAATTATATCCTAATACTGTATTTTCAAAAGTTGAATTTTTGAAGAATGTTTTACAAGTTGATATTTGTGGGGTTTTTTTTCAATTCAAGTGCCAGATTTCTAACATCTAGCACTTTTGTTATGGTGAAGAGTTGTGGATTTGAAAAGTGATATTTTCTAATATATTCATTTCTGAAAAATTCGAAGCCATAATATTAAAAAAAATAAAATTATAACCCAATTGTATCTTATTGTATTTAAAAAGTTCCTTATTAATATTAAGTCACTGTTTATTTTTCTATTAAATTATAAGTTACGGGCTCTAAAATGTAACAATTACAATAGAGAAAACTAATTATAATGTAGTCTTACAGCAGATAATGACACAATAATTCTGTAATGTGCTCAACAAGAGTCTGCCATCATTTCAAATAATAAAACGTATTTAATGGAAAGTAAGATACTTTGAATTAAAACTGCATTAATGTTATATAATTTAAAGAAACTTTTGTATGTTTTAACAAACACAGTCAACGTTTTATGACTTCATTCCAATTCATGGCAGACGATAAAATAAGAACCATCTGGTTCAAAAGTAATACTAAAATTTTCAAACTCTGCAAACGATTTATTTCCATTGATATAACTCAGCGCGATAATATCTGTTATGAGCATCTATCTCTTTGACGGCTATGAAGATTTGGAACATCAAATTGAATGATGAAGATTTATCGAGTAAATTTCCATGAGGGAAAGAAGTTATGACTTTTAATTTTCAGTCATATATTATATAATAAAATACAACAGCGGATATATAGAATTTAAAGGAAAAGAATATATAATTATCCATTTGGCATATTTTGTATGATAGCTAGAGAAAGAGGCATAAATAAGAGTAGTCATTCGATATAACGATATTTTTCGGAAATATCTACCATAGCTGATAAAGTTTGAGAATTTTCATGCATTGAAAGATATAACTGAATCGGATGTATTAGTGCTAAAAATAGCAGCACGAAGTATTGAAAGTGCGATTTCATTAGAAATATATATTATTGAAGTACGAATATTTTTTATGTTTTTATTTTTAGAAGGCTGTAGTTTCCTAAGAGAAGAAAATAAACTTCGTAAAAGGTTCATTAATGTTAATAGCATTGACCATTATGCTCTATCTGGAATTCGAAGAATTGCAAAATGGAGAAACGAAACAAAGGAGTCTTTTATTTAAGGATTTAATGAATGTTTTTAAAGAAAGTATTCTCCCAATTTTAAAAGTAAGGACTTCTTTTTCATTTTAAAGATTTGGAGAACTCAGAATCAGTGCTTTCACTTAAATATTTCTAAATTACATGTATAAGCATTATGATCAAATTCAACGTAATTTGTACAGATATATTTATCAAAGCAAGCTTATCAAAATGTATGTACGATGGCATTTAAAACATTTCGGAGGATTGAAAGGGCGAGAGAAATGCTGTAATGCGAATTACTTGCTATTGCAATTTCGGAGAAATAGAAATGTAAAAACAAAATTGATTAATCGGCATTAATTATCAATAAAGAGATACATTGATTTGATTTGGAGTTCAAACATTTTATGAAAAAATTCTTTTGACATTTTACTTTAAAATATCACACACGAGTTGGATTTGAGTTGCATCACAAAACTTTCATAATAAAAGTTAAAATCTATCTTGTAAAGTATTTAAACTAGTTAGATTGTTGAGTGTTCTTATTTAACATTTACATTTCAAAGGTTTAAAAATGCATGAAAAAAATCTGTAAGGCGAATTGCTTGCTATTGCGATTTCGGAGAAATAGAAATGTAAAATCAAAATTGATTTATCAGCATTAATTATCAGAGATACATTGATTTGACTTGAAGTGAAAACCTTTTATGAAAAAAGTCCTTTTGCCATTCTACTTTAAAATATCACACAAGAGTTGGATTTGAGTTGCATAAAGTATATAAACTAGTTAGATTGTTGAGTGTTCTTACTTAACTACTGTTTGAATCGAAACATCTCCAATTTTTCAACGTCTGATTCTTCACCAATTGCAAATAAAACTAATTTAGGAATTATGACGCAATGCTGCCAGTGAAGCATTTCAGTTGCATGTATTATAAAAGGGCGAGAATAATGATGATGTGTTGTTTCAATGAGGATGTATAAACATAGATATGCAACTCACCCCGGTTGAATCCAATAAAGAAAGAAAACTGCTGACTCTAGAAATTTCTATTCTCAATATATATAGTAGTGATTGTCGGAACTTATAAATTAAAGGCTACTATTACCACTTTAACTCAAATATAACTTCAGAATAGTACTCTTTCGATTGATCTCCAGAAAAATAGTTGTTTGCGCATCTAATTGTCACATCAATTAATGTAAGAACTATCAGTGCACTGGTCGTATAAATGGTCCTTTCATATCGATAATATTTAAAAGTGATAGCGGTATATGGGTATAACTAGAGAAAAGATAGATAATAGTTTCAAACTTATAATTACATTGTTTATTCAAAGGTAATTAAAAGCAGCATAATTTGAAAGGAGGGGGGGTAAAAGAAGAGATGATGTAACATTGCCTTTGATGACGTCGGTACTCATCTAAAGAAAATAGGCTCTTGGGTGTTCTTATAGCGGGATTATACATTAAATTGAATATATTATATTTATTCAATTGCCCTTAGTACAATGGTTTATAAATTCAAGTAACAAATTTATTTTTATACAGTTCTTATTACAGTCATCGCCAATATTTAGAAAATTGAATTCGCTTAAAGTTTTAAAAATGGTAAAGGAAACAGGAGAATCCATTTAAAAGGTAACTGTTAAGTAATACAAGCAATAAACAGATTTATGAAACGTATGCGAAAAAAATTTGAAGATTTTCATCTTCCGAAGTATGGATTTTAGCAGAAAGATAAACCTATTGTGCCATCCAAAGCTTATGATTGAAAAAAGACAATTTTTAAATAAATCTTTTTCAGATGCTTAACAGAGAAGACATTTAAAGTTGGCGAGAAAATGGCATTCGTTTTTCTAAACAGATTACAGAACATATAACCGGTTACTTCAACTTTCAAGAACATAGAATCCATTATATTTATCATATTGAACGAATCTTTATCATTAAATGCTTTGGCAGCAAAATCTTTCGACAAGTAAAGGTATCAGTATGGAATAATATGGATATTTTGAATCAGCCGATTTAAAACGCGTTTGTTCCCTCAAATTATCATTAAAAAATATTCAAATGGATTTACAGAACTATTTAAAATTTACTTTTGATGTTTGAAAAAATTGAAAAGCATAAATTTATTGGAAATTAAAATTTGAGTGAAAATGAATCACCATTTTCAACACCAGCATTAAAAAAAGCAAACGTTAAAATGATCGTATACAGGCAGCCAAGTTTTTAATTCCAACCAAAAGTTTTATTTAAGAAACGTTAATAGTCAAAACATTTCAGAGATTTGTTTTCAAAAATATTATCAGTTTTTTTTTTACTTTATCATTGTCAAACTATAATAAAGTAATTAAAGCTGAATATTCGTGAATGCGAGTTTCAAGGATATCATAAGCATTTACGTAGAAAACATAGCCTTCTAATACCTACATTATTGAAAAAAGTCAATTTGCGTCTAATTAGAAAAAAAGTTTTTCGTTACTAAAAACTTATATATATTTAAAAAAAAATATTTAATCAAATGAGTTTCAATTAAGATTTTTTCTAAATCGCATAATATCACATTTTTGATAAGGGAAAACCTACATGTTTGTTAATATATGACACAAAGCACATTTTTCTAACTTTTTTTTAAAAATCTTTGTTGTACTATTGAACATTTATACGGAAAAAAATATTATCATATATTCAACCAATAATGACAAACGTATTTATAAAACAAAACAAAACAAAATAAGTAAATAAAAAGCTAAAAAATACTAAGTTAAAATAATATAAAGTTGCGTATAAAAATAAATTATATCAAATAACAGATTTCATCTTGCTTGGCATCATGATATTGATAATATAAAAAGGAGGTACTACGTACTTTTGAAATTAAATTAATTTTTCCAAAATCTAAGTAATAATAGTAAATCTAAATATCTTTATAGTAAATCTAAATACAACTATTGAAAGATTTCTTCATTTTAAGGGGAAAAGATATTCATAGTTATTGTTTTATCAAAATTGCAGTTTCTTGAATTTAAAAAAATAGTATACACTAATTTTATGAATAGTTTTTGTTTATGTTTTAATTAAATTGTTGATGTTGAAAGTTTGAACCTTTTGTTTGTACAAGTATATTAACTCATAAAATTTGCACAAGAAGATTTGTATATGAAGCAAATATGTATTCTTGCATCTAGTTTTAAGAGAATAGAAATTACACCAGGGGAATCTCACGTACGAAACGCTCATATGGAAGTGAAATTATTATTGTTATTGGTGATTGGACGACTAGCATGTCAACAATCATTAACTATTCTCTGGAGAGAAGAACACTTGTTTATCTGACAACGTTTACCAGATAAACAAGTAATTATTGTGGATGTAAGCAATAGTGATGAATTATCCTAAAAAGGAAATAATAAAAAAATGTTTAAAATTCACAGAGAGTTGAAATAGTTCTAAAATAAACAAACGCATTCAAGGTTCATTTCTGTTTAATAGTGGGTTTAAATGAAATCCCATTTGTAGCATTTTTTACATAAATATATCGATCTCGGTTAGTTTTCAAATTATTTTCAATTTAAACCTCTTAAAATTTTCAAAGTATTCATAGAATCTCACTATGATAAAATAAAATAAATATAATTATGTACACAAAATGAAATTAAAAAAAAATTATCATTCTAATTTGTCTCTTTAATTTTTTTAATCTTTTAAATAATTTTTATAACTTTTTATCTTATTTATTTTGACTACATAATTATCTAGTCTTGAGCAAATAATTATTTAGGCATTAACTAAATTTAAATTATTTATTATTATTTAAATTATCTTATCTTATAACTAGATAATTTCCGCACACCTATTAAAAATGAAGCACAAATTTTCTTTTATTTATTGTTTATTTAAAGTCATAAAGTAAAACTAGTTTAAGAAAAATTAAATAAACAGTAAAGATCATTTCAAAAAACAAAATATTAAGTAATTGCGAAAAATAATTCAGAAAATAAATATAAATTTAAAAAAAATTTATAGGTTCAAAAAAAAAAAAAAACATGCTGGCGTACAATGCACTGGGCTGAAAAATATTCCATAATATTGCTGAGGCTTACTCAGTCTTTATATTTCGTAATAATGCTGATGTTCATTCGGTCTTTATATTCCCATAATAAATGGTGATCATCAATCAAATTTAATTTTAAGCATATAATTTTCGGAAATTCATCAAGCCAGTAAACATCGAAATTCATTAAAAAAGTCTGGGAGTTGAAAAAGAATTTCATCAGTGGTTCTGAAATGTCTTAGAAAGCAAATCGATCAGTTTTAAAAAAGGGATCCCAAATATTCGTCTTGATCTACTATTTTTTACGTCTTTTATTCACTGTAATATTTATTATTTCAGTCTTGTAATCCAATAATATAATGATTTTATTATTCAAATAATTATATTAATCACCTAAAACTGCTTATAATAATTTTAAATTAGAAAGAGTGAAAATATCTGAAAAAAAAATTCTACCAACTTTAACCTTACTTAACAGATCCAGTTTACTAACTAATTGCAAATATATAAATTGCATTAATAGTTTTTGAAAAAATTAAAGAAAAAAAAACCAATTTTAAATTAATTAAAAAATTAAGTTTATAAATTAAATTTTAATTAAATTTATTAAATTAAAGTTTGATTATATTTATTAAATTAAAGTTTAATTAAATTGATAAAATTAAATTTTTATTAAAGAATTTAATTAAATTTAAATACGTGTTATAAAAATCATACATGTATATTATTTTAAAACGTTAACTGCATTTAAATTTAAACTGTATTTAATTTTAAATTAATTACATTTAAATTGCTAAAAATTAAATTAATTAAATTGAATTTTAATTAAAAAATTAAATTAATTAAAATATTCGTTATAAAAATCATACATGTATATTATTTTAAAACGTAAACTGTTTATTCGGAAAAGACGAAACATTTGTCAAATAAAGGTAAAATCAATAGCTATATTTCGAATCAATATTAAGATGGAATCACGTAGCTGTTTATTAATAATAGGTTTTTCACTGACGTTGTCATATGTTTGGAATTAAATAAACAAAATAAAATACATTTTTAGATGACATTTATTATATATGGCAGAATCAGTGGAAAACCTATTATTAAATCCTACTCGAAACCTTATACATTCAG
This sequence comes from Argiope argentata, assembly GCA_026289955.1. Taxonomy (NCBI): domain Eukaryota; kingdom Metazoa; phylum Arthropoda; class Arachnida; order Araneae; family Araneidae; genus Argiope; species Argiope argentata. The sequence goes on along the minus strand of JAOUZG010043333.1, from coordinate 1,108 downwards.
TTCAGAACGGTCATTGATTTCAGATTTGTTTGTTTTTAAACTTTGTCAGGTGGCATCATGGAATATTCTAACACTGTTACACTGTTCTTTTTCGGACGTGTTATTAAAACCACAATCTGCCAACAAGAACTTTCAACGCGTCATCTAGTGTTAGTATACCCTTTTGTGCTATGTGGTGATAATTTTTCTCTCAGAGCGTTTTATTTTCATTATAATAAAAGCTTTAAAAGTTTCACGTTGTCAGGGGCACGTATGGGCCACCAGATATTATTATACTTTGAGACAGGAAGTCATCCCTTTACATATTTCATAAGCAAAGTTGAATGACAGCCTGTAGTTTTCTTTGTCAGAGTTGCTTGTAATTTCAAAAATTGTGTGCACCGTTGCATAAAAGGAAGCCCGAATTTAATTACAGTACACTAGCGAAGTAAAAAAAAAGATTCTTAGCAAGCTTTATGTAATTTGAATTATTTTTATACTTATTATTTTGTCAGAAAAGATACATGAAATGTGTAATAGATGATTTGAACTTTTCTTAACTACTTTACAGAAGTAACTATTCAAATGTCAAAAAAATATGATAGTAAAAGCCAAAAAAATAAAAAAATTAGGCTTATGTTTCATTGATGTAATTTACTGACACTGAAATTACCAGTACTACGAAAACAACTTTATGTCAAGTTGTAAAATAGCGGTAATTACGACACAAACGTGACTTGTTTATTATATCAGAGAAAATATTGGTCTTAAAATGTTTTTGTACTTATCATATGCCTACTCTGTCATTCTAACGATAATTGTTGGCATTCTAACTGCAAGAATGTCGGTTGGAATGGGAATTAAAACAATGTAGGTTTCCGAATGTGAAGTTTTTTAGAGACAATTCCTTTTCAAATTGAATATTTTTTTCTAAAAATCAAACATTTTTATTAAGAAACTAATATCAACTTTTTATTGATTCAAATATTATATCAACATTTTTTATATTATTGATTTCTTCTGCATTTGGTGGCGGTAAAAGTTGTACTCATAATACATAGCAATTTTTATAGAGAAATTTCACAAATTTTAAAATGTAACTTCCACATTATCTGCATATTCTTAAAAT
>JAOUZG010043327.1:3486741-3567263 GCA_026289955.1 Argiope argentata | reverse complement strand
TTTTTTTGTTATAGAGTGTAAATAAAGCTACCCGATAAAAAAAAGAGTCTACAACTAGAATACTGAATATCTATGCCTATATGTTTGTTACAGTATTTTTTCTAAAAGTTTCATTTCCGCTTCTCAATGATTCCTTTCTAAAACTGGACACCTCTGGATGACCGGGTCAAACCAAAAGAAGGTGGCATTTTCAAAACTCTTTTGCTGACTCTCTAATAAAGGCGGATTTGTGTTTAAAATTTAACTTCAGCCCATCTGATAGAAACCTGATCTACAATTACAGACACAAAATATCATACTAGATTTGATATTCTTAAATCACGGAGGCAATCGCGTTTACGTGCTTCTGAAAAGACAGATCGGCAGATGGTCTATCGCTTTTCGGATTTGGCTGAAAATTGGATGCAGATATTAATTCCATATGGGGAAGGGGCTTCGCTGTTTTGAATTTAGAAAGTGAAACGAACTACAGCGAAGCCTACCTGTATATTTGTTTGTGGATAAGTGAAAACTGTAAAAGAAAAATTCAATGTCTTAAATTAATGAAATTTGTTATGTGTTCTTGATAACAAGATTCGAATTTGTCAAACAACTTTTCTTTCTAAAGGTGGAAAAGAAGTGCTTACATGTCTGTTTTCACTATACTGTGAAGCATAGGGTCCGTCGTATTGTGCAAGTACATTAAAAGGTCAGAATGAGAACATTCCCATTGCTTTCCCATCCCTTTTTTTCCATCGGACCCTGCCACAACCCCCGATAGATCCACGCCTATCGGGGGTCGCAACCCTGCCCCTTTTAAGTCCAACCCTAAAGAGAAGTGATCGAAAAATACTTTATCAATGCTCTTCATTTCCAACGAAAGTAAACTATTAGTGAGGATGATATCCCCCCCAAGAAAAAAAAATCTTGCCTATTCTCGAATAAAAATGAAACTTTTGTTTCTGACGCCTTTTTCCCAAGCTGTTGCAACCAAAATTTGACATAGAACTACATGTAATCACAACTTTATGTACCGGATTTGACTTATTTAAGCTATTGTATTTTTGAGTTATTGTATTTATATGTTTTTGAAAGTGTAGATTGAGAAACTCAATACCTGGTTTATTTGGTTCAAAATTTAATGCGCTTTAAACACTTTGGATACTTAATCTGTGCACCATATACATTCAGCTCTATTTGTTTTGTAATTACCATGTTAACTTATATTCGAATGGACAAAAACCTATCATCCAACCAGATCAAAGTGTTTTTGAGTAATCATTATCTCAGACTAACAGGCAGACAGATAAACAGAATGCCAAAACTGGACTTTGAGAACTCAAAGAGACTTAAAAAGATAATTTTCATCAAAATATTGTGCAAAATAGAATGCAACATGGAGGCAAATTATTAATAAAAAATATAATGGGAAAGTGAAAATAACACATATTTCCCTGTCGTCTTTTCTAGTTCACTTCCTCTTCGTGAGGGCACTCAAGGGATGATCACATCCAGTTTGTAGTCATGAGCACATCTCATAGCCATCCACGTCAAGATGAGAAATTGAAAAAGTTTTAAAGTGTATATTCATTCAGCGAGATATAATATTTAATATCTTAAAAAGCTTATGGATAGAATAAAGAAATAAGAAGCATAAAAAAATACCCAGATAATGTATAATAACAGAAGAAAATATTGTAATTCAGCGCACAGAATATTATATTAAATATATTAAAGGGTTTACAGATAAAAAAAATTAAAAAAAAAAACAATGGGTAACAAAAATGCAAGATATTTTTATAAATGCTTTTAAAATATTTATTTCAAAATTTTCAAACTTAAAAAAAAAGTTTATTTCTGGAATTATTTTTGATATTATTCATTTAATGTATTGGGTAATACTTTCAAAAATTTTCCTTGGAAAAACTTCGATATTTTGCTTAATTTGTACTTAAGAAAAATATTTATAAAAATTTCAAAAACTTATGCCTTCTGGCTATTTGTTTTCTTCAAAGTATATTTGTGCTGTTGATGCTCATATCTTTCCTTTTATTATTAGCAAATTCAGTCAAATTAGATGCATTTATTTAAATTTTGGAAACAATTCTATCATATTCAATTTCGATTTTGGAGGTTAGAAGCGGTATATTATTTGCAATTTTAGAGTTATATAATTCGATGATCGCAAGATTTTCTATTTATAGACTGAGTATATCTAAAATTAGAATCGGCTTTGAGAGTTAACAAAACTTTTTTAAAATTAAGGCACGCAGTCTCATATAATGATGATATAACAGCACCAGTGGTGTAGAGAAGGATATTTAAATAATCTGGGTGCGTCTAAGGGAAAGAAGGGGGAAGGGGTAATTTTATTATGTCCTTTAAAAGGGAAATATGAGCTAAAAATTAATATAAGAAATATGTTGCGAAGATGTGAAATTACTTGTAACAAAAATCTGAGTCAAAACAAATATATTGGCACATGGATCCCCCGCTAAATGGTGTGCGGTCGTATTTGTTGATTAGGCAAAGGTTGTATCGGCCTCCTAGGCAAAATTCGCACTTTATGCAAGGCACTGCAGGTTCAATGCAAAATTCGATCTCCTAGTGAAAGATTTGTATATACAAATATATTAGTGTATCCTATAGACCAAATCTCAGAGTTACATAAACAAGGATAAGCATTGTTAAAACTGCTTAGTGAAAACGCACGCTTATTTTAAGGGGAAAAAGATGGTAATGAAGGGTGATGAAGCAATATTTAATGTTAAACATAAGAAAATGTAATAGAATAGTTCATCAGAAAATGCTGAAGAGTTTTTAAAAAAAATTCTTCATGATTTTATAATTTGTGTGGGTTGTAAATTCACTGCATACAGAAACGCAATATCACAGTTCCATATCGAAGAGGTTTGAAGAATTAAATTTATACTGAAATGATTTTTTTACTCTACAGAGAATTGTAAAATGAAATAACTTTTTAAATTAATTTATCTTTTACTCTACCTCATATTTATAAAATTCATTCGTAGGATCGCGATTTTCTAAAATTTTAATTTAGAAATTTTGAGCAACCTTTCACGACATGAGAAAAAAAATGTACATGGTTTCAGATGTTTCACTTTATCTCCAGCCCTTATTACGGTGCTGCTGGCTTCGTGTCCCAAAACAAAAGAATTTGTGACGAGCAGTTCTCCGATTTTCCCGCCTTTAAACCAGTGGAGATTTTGCCACAGATCCCCACGGCATGGATGGCGATCAAAATCTCTGAAATGATGAGACACCAGCTGATCGCGCAAAAAGAAAAATATAATTTATCGGCACGTTTCAAGTGCATTAATCCAATGTCAAACTGTCATGAAAGATCCGTAGATTTTTGCTTTCAACATAAAATAACATAGTTATGATTCATTCGGAGAGTCACTACTCGAGAAAAAATAAAAGTTTGCGGACGATGTTAATACCCCAATAGATTTTGCAATAAGTGAATGCTTCAATCCATCCGGCCGCATTAGGAGGAATTCATTTTTAAAACCATGTTAAGAACAGGCTCCCACTCGCTTCTCCGAGTCGAAATCGTTCGGGTTTCAACATGACTTATTTTTTGAAAACTTCTTACCCGGTGTTCAAGAAGAAGAATGAAATTTTTGATGATTGAAAAATCATTGGACATCTCACAAAATTAAACCTTTGGATTGTGATGCTGCAGCTAATTGAAGAAGTACAAGTTCAGCCATAATTTGTTTTTCGAGTTAACCACCCGGTCATTAGTCTTTGTTTAGATTGTTAAAATGCACTTTACCTGAAAATAATAATAATAATAATAATAATAATAATAATAATAAACATGTGAAATGGAGAGCAGATTCTCTTAGACTTTCGAGATACCATTTATATTGGCGTAAATGAAATCTCTGCGGAAAAATTGAAGCCTCTGTTTAATACTATCCTAAGGAAACATTTGATTATTTTGAGCAAAAATTCATCAACTTGCAGTGAGATAGTTGCAAATGTTTCTTTTCTTCCTTGTAGAATTTTCTGTGGTCTTCAGAAGAAAGCTCTATTTCCCACATAAGAAGGAAAGCTTGACAATATTCTTAAGTTTTTTTCTTTGAATATAACAGGTAATTATGTAAGTGACAATAAGATGTAGCACTAGTTCATAAATAACCTTTTGTTGTAGTTTTTGTGACTATTTTGTGAGCTTAGTACTATTCTCAGTGCGTTTTTTTTCTTTTGCATTTCTTCTGGGGCAGAGCCGGCCTTCGAAGGTCTCTTCAACAGCGCGAATCTCGGGCTTCTTTTAGCACTCTGAACTTTCAAAACATAATATTTTTTCTGTCCATTTTAATTTAACAGTCATACAAGTAGTCTTAAGCGACAAGTTTTGATATACTGTGATAAAATAGTTAATTGCATACCACTTTCTAAAAGATTCCTTTAATTGCTTCAAATATATATAAAAAAGGCACAAATGAAATTTAAATGACATTTTGATAAAATAGTGAAAAAAAGGACAAAACTTTTCTTAACACAATCTAAATAATATTTAACATTAACATCGGATATTTTTTCAAAATTATAAAGCTGCTCTTTATTTAGAAATATAAAATATTTAAAAATAAATATTATAAACAGGGATGCTACTGCATAATACTGTAAAATATTTGATCTGTGATCCAAATAAATTCCATTTCATGATATTTATCAAATGAAAGCAAAAAATTAAATAATGTTGAAAATATCACCAAAAAAAACTTCTTCAGGATTCCTAAAGCCATGGTGCCCCTGGACAGTGTTCTACTTTCCTGTTTAATAATTCGGTGTTTGATGCGATAGTTGAGAGCAATTTTGACTTTGAACATAAATCTCGAATACCTCAGTTCTTTATCCTAAACGAAGAAATGTCCGTAAAAAGGGCTCTTCAATTTTTCAGTCGAAGAGGTTTGGCGTTGGTTCACACATCGCTCACCTTCACTTTTCGTGAGGCTGTGCGGCAGTGTGATTGTGACAAGTCTTAGCACCCTTCCATAAGCGTGTCATTGGCAATTAAATACATTCATAAAAGCCTTCGTTTTAGGGAAGAAAACAACAGTAAAGCCCAAATAGATGACAAGGCTCAAAATGTCCACCTGAGATTAAAAACTTTTTTTTATCAATGCAAAAATTAACTTTTCAATTCCCACCTGTTTGTCCCGTTTATTTTTTCTACATTATTTTGTACTTCATAATCATTCGACTGGACAACTAGATTTTACAGAAATTATTTTATCCAACTATATTAAGTGTATATTTTGGTACTATAGTTTTATCTTAAAAGTTTCATAATGAGGTATAAAAGGACTCCCTTGAATTTTGAAGCACAGTATTGCTTGATATTTAGGATTAAAGTCGTGTTCATACCATTTGGCAACGGTTGTGGCACTTTACGATTTTCCTGAAAGAAATTTTTAAAAAATCATTTGCAAAAAATGCACATTCTGAAATAAAATAAAAAAATACTGTTTTATTTTGATGTAATTTTTTTAATTCAAAATTAGTTTTAATATCTTCAATTAATTGGAAATTTTTGCCTTTGCAATTCAAAAACGAATGATCTTTTTATAGCTAGAACTAGCGGCCCTTGTCTATCAGCGGGTTCGCCAGTCCTAATAGCAGCAGCAGTAGTAAGTAGAAATGATTAAACTGCAATTAATATGAAACATTTGTTTTACTAAAACCAAGTCGTTTTTTAAAATGTGAATTGGGTAAACGTAGTCGTTCAGCTTTTAAATCTTATATGTTACAGAATAATTAACATAACTCATATAATATCTCAAGATTTATTCGACAAAAACTTTTCAAATTTATAAAATTCAGTTTTCAGTTTTATTTTCAAAAAGATTTTAAGAACTTGAGTAAAATTACTTTATTTTGTTTCAGTCTATAAATGTAATTTCAAAAAATTATGAAATATAAATTTTTATAGTATTTTGGTTTCAATGAATCATATTCTATGAAATATTCTTTACATTTAACCTTTTAAATAAATAAACGAAAGTTTCTGCCTTCTGGTGTCAAATCTGACCGATGAATGAAATTTTGGATAAAATAGTTTAGATAAATTGTGGCGCTGTCTTCATAAGCTGGTTAACAGTTTCCGAGCGTGTGCGGATACTTTTGTCTGGTGGTTATGTTAACGGCAACAAATCTTCGCGTCGCTATTTCGAAACTTGATACTTCGATCGCCACAAAAACACCCTTTTCATAGTCTTGGGCCAATCAATCTCTAGAAACCCTGGACTCTAAATAGGGCACCATCTTTGACGCTCGATGGAAGTGGTTCAGAATCGTCCTTTTTTATCCAATAGTAATTTTCAAGTTTTTATAAATCAGTCAGTTTAGTGACTGATTTAGTTGATTGGAATGCAACTCTTTTTATTTGAAATATTAGTATCTCAATAATAAATTTTGTTAAATATAATTCACAGGGAGAAGGTCTACATAAAAGCTAAACATTCATAACTTATTAAATCCTTTATTGATTCAAGTTCCATAAAATAAAATTATTTACCTTATTTTTACGCATGTATTCTATTTTTAAAGGTATACAAATTAGACATTGGACTCTGAATCAAGAGGGTAGATATGTTATATCATGTTTGCTTTAAATAAAGCTTATTTATTGAGTAAATAGTTCATAAAAACTATTGAAACGTGAAAGAATTAGGAGAGAGGGATTTATAGCTTCAAAGGCTGTTATCCTCTGTTTCTAAATGAAGAGAGCAAAAACTTTACACCAATAAACGCAAGAGCCCTCACAAGCAACTGAATTGAAGTTTCAGTCAATTGACAGTTATGTTTAAGTTAATATGAAGCGATTCAGTCCATTTTCGAGATACAACAATTCCAGTGGAAAGATAAGATCCAAAATATCAGGAATTTCCCGCAGCATGAAATGGTGACAAAGTAAAGAGACGCAAAGTGGTTTCAACGGAGTGCTGCCAAATAGAAGTAATAGGTATTGAAAGGCTTCAGTGCTTGAAGAGAAACTTGGAGATTGGTTTTGCTTGCAGTTATTTTACCCAAAACATTTTTGAAAGCGATATCTTGTCTATCTAGCTGCAGAAACGTCCACAACTTGTCTCTAAAATATGTATACATTTTTTTTGCACAGGAGAATTATGTGTTCAATGTCATTAATGCTATTACATTCCTTTTGAAGGGGAACATTTTGGAGATTAAAGTGATTCAACAATCCTGGCATGATATTTTTTAGTTTATTAGTCTGGCCAAACAACATCTTCTTTTCGATTTTTGGACCAAAAAGATAGGGATTCAATGCTAGGGATGTCTCCTAAGAAGATGAAATATTTACCATTTCTATAATTATTGATTGTGATCAGATGAGGCTCTTTCTTCAGGCTCGAAGTTATATCTCCAAGAGAGATACATTCAATTCAAGGTGTACTTTCTGTAACTTCTTTGGCTAATCAATTATAAATAGCTATCAATTTGGCTTATTCCAGGTTATATTCTAATGACCAGGTACCCATAGGGAGATTATTTTTTTATTCAGTTTGCCTAATATTTTAATTTTGGAGGCTATATATCGAATAATTATTTGTGCAGAACCTAAATCAGGAATTCTCCAAATGAACCTGTTTATGCTACAAATCTTTATAAAAGAGAAAATAAATCGGCATGCAAATATATTAAACATGAATTTTACCAGCAAAGGGAAATCATGTTTACAACACAGGATCCTGTCTGTGCAGCACAGCTACTTAGCTTAGATATAAATTATTTAACATTCCAATTACGACAGACATCATATGAAAAAATATAACCTCTCACTTTCTCTTATATGATATCCCCATTAAAGTCTCACTACTAGAAATTGCCGAGGAATTAAAAATTAATAATGAAATAGAAATTGTGGAAATGAGGCGATTCTTAAAACAAAATGATTCTCGGGAAACATCACCTGTCCTTATCACGAAACTAGGAACACACTTGCAGATGGACATTAAGATTTAGTTCACAAATCAAAAAGTGCAACTTTTCATTGATAATCCGCGACAATGTACAAACTGCTACAGTTTCATGCGCCCTTCAAGGGTATGTGAAAACAAAAGATTTGTCATCTGTGTGCCGACACTCATGCAGGCGTCTGTCAATCACAACAAAAATGCGCAAATTGTAAAGGCGAGCATTCAACCACATCGAGAGGTTGTTCATTTTTTATTAAAGAAAAGGAAATCTTAGAGCTAAAATGTAAAAATCAAATTACAACAGCAGTATAGCTAGACGAATCTATATTCAGTCAAAAAATCTAGCTACGCAGCAGCTGTAAAAATAAATACACCTATAAAATTTTTTGAAGAAATAATAAGTGAAAAAATGGAAAATATGCTCAATAAAATGAATGAAAAGATTGACTTTATTATTCAAACAATTCAACTAAAAATGGAAGAGCAAATAAACTCAATCCTCGGCATGTTCGAAAAATTGGTTAAAACATTGCCGCGTAACGTAACCGTAATGAGTAATCTTGGAAACGAAAGTCTTCCGCCATCACGAAAGAAAAAAGCTTTAGAGAAGATTTGCAAAGCATCTACTACTCCAATGTAATTGGATACAGGTGCTTTTGGCAAGTTTTTGGTTGTTTTTTTCCCTTTTTATTTTGTGTGTCTTTTTCCTTTTTTCTTTTTCACCTTTTTCACTGTTTTTTGTTGTTGTTGGTTTTCTCCATTTCAATGTCTTTTGTTCAATTTGCCACTTGTACTAGTTTGAATACCTTTTGCTCTCCGTCCTTTGTATCCAATAATGGGTGCTGTTTCTTTTTTTCTTTTTAATTGTCTTTGTAAATGATCTTTCTACAATGAAATTTAAGAGGAATTAAGGGGGGAAAACCCTGTAGCTTTAAATTTCTCCCTTTTCTACCTCTTCCTTTTGGGTCTTTCAAGAGACTTTCCTTTCGGAAACAGACATTTTTTCCCATCTGAACACAAATTTTTTCCGCACACAGAGAAAAAATAGACCGGGTGGTGGTCTGCTAATTGGTATTCCTGATAACATGTCCGGAAGAATTATTCTCAGCAATATTACAGAAGATTTTAACCTAGAACTTTCGACAGTCGAAGTACAGTTCCAGAGTACCAAATTTATCATTATTAATTTATATGCTCCACAAGGTTTTGATATAAATCAAGCAAAATATTTCTTTGATTCTTTAACTCTACCTACTTTCATCTTCGGCGATTTTAATTTGCACTACGCTCTTTGGGGAGTAACCCGTTCATCGGCTCTGAGGAGCGATTTCGTTGTTTGGTTAACTTATTCACATTTTATAATTCTCAATACAACGATGCCCACGCACAGTTCTTTAAGAACTCAAACTATCTTAGATATTACTCTCTGTTCATCTGATATTGATAATCAAACTTCTTGCTATGTAATGGATTTAATTTTCGACAGCGATCACAACCCGATTGTTATTTCCTGGTCGTGCATAGAAAATGACACTTGCAACTTAAAAACAATTAATTGGACGAGGATCACACAACAAACACAAGATTTTTTAAATAATTCCAACCAATGCTCCATTGAAGAAATTATGGTGAACGCAACTAAGATAATAACCCAAAATATCTCATTTAAACATTTGTCGCATAAACCTTATCCTACTTGGTGGAATATTTCTTGCCATAATTATGAAAAGCTCAACCAGTACTTTTCGACAAAAGCTATCAGAGCAATTTCTGAATCAGACTGGGTGAAACACAAAAAATATGCAAGTCGAATTCGTTTTCACGTTAAAAAAGCTAAAAGAGAACATTGGGAAAAATTTGCATAATATCTCGTAATCCAAAAATGTTCTTTAAAATTATAAATAAACTTACCAATCACACAAATTCGAATTTTAAGAAAAACAACATTATTTTAGAAAACAGTCGATATATATGCGATCCTGCACACCAGAGGGAATCATTTCCAAAGACTTTTTCTAATCAAAATACAAATATTGAACCTATTCCCTTGGATTTCTCTGGAATAAATTTCCTTTCTCAATAGCAAATTCGAAATTTGGGAATTTAAGAGAACAATTCACAAAACTAAAGATTCTATTCCTGGAACTGACAACATTTCGGCCAACTGGTTCAAAAATCTTAACAACGACCAACTTCAAATTATTTTGAAATTATATCGGCATCAATATGATTCAGCTGACATCCCCAAACAATGGAAACATGCTCTAATTATTCCGATTCCGAAACCTAACAAAGACAAAACCAAAATTTCTTCCTATCGGCCCATTGCTCTAACCTCTGTTTTTTAAAAGTCTTTGAACGTATACTCACTCACTACTCACTCATTACTTAATACTTAAATTGTAACAAGAAACTGCACGATAGCTTACATGGCTTCATACCCATCAAATATAACCAAACTGCAATTTACAATATTCAGGCAAAAATCACAGAAGCTTGCGAATAATAATAAAAAAAACTTCTTTGCTGTGAATATTGATATAAAAAATGCATATGATTCTGTTCATACCGACAGCCTTATTTTTAAATGCTTACTGCTTGGTATAACAGGCAACGTGGAAAAGTGGTTATTCAACTTCCTGCAAGAAAGAACATTCCAGACTTGTTGGAGGCATTCCATTTATACTGTTTGTCCATAAGGAGATCTCTGGCCGACAGTCGTCTATGTTTACGGCGGGAGTTATAGAAACAGGTTACTGCAGGAAGAGTCCATTTCGCAGAGGTAGAAATTCATTCAAGTTTCTTACGTTGGCGCATTTAGCGCCTAATTGGCGGTATTGATATATTGCCTTTAATTTTCGAAAGCTAATTCGAAAAGTAATTCACTGGGCCGAAAATCCTTTGCGTAATTGGAATTTTGAAAAAATATATTATTCCTGTTAGAATAATATAGAAATTCCTTTCTGATTAGTACAGAAAGAACAGAGTAAATCAAATAGAAAAACTGAATAATTATTTATATATCTAACGAGTGCACAAGAAGAAGAAAAATTAAGTAGAATCCAGCATGACTTCTTTTTATTTTATCTTCATTTTATTTGTTTTAAATTTATGTAACTTCTTAAGATCAAATTCTCCGCAGCAAACGCGAAGTAATCTGTCTAATTCAACATAAGAATAATAACATAATAATCGTAATTATTTCCTAATTTTTATAAAAGGTTGCTGTTAGTAAAATTTCCATTGTTAAATATGTTTAAAACTTCTCCAAAATAAATTTATTTATTTATTTTTGATATATACACTATTTTTCGAAACTCAAAACAAACAACTACATTTTATCAAATTTTAAGGATAATCAAAAGTATGTTAAGCTGAAACTTTTGATTATCGACATATTGAATAACAGAAAACAAAAGCACATTATTGAAAAAATAGAAAATAACAAAAAGGAATCAAATAAAATTCGTAGCTTCAGAAAATAAACTAAATAAAATTATATATCTTCTATAACTGACGATTAAACTAATTGAAATGGAACAAAAAAAGCAATTTTAAAATTCCCTTTTTATTTATAAAACACATTAATTATTATTAAAAGAATGCAAAACTAGCAGAGATCGTGTGATAGTTGTGTACTTTCAATTAAAAGAATTCTAAAACACTGTGACAAGATTCAGTTTCTTCTAAATCGGAATCTGATTCAGTACTTCCAATCTGGATTACTAGTTCATCTACTAGTTCTTCTAAAACCCCATCTTTTTCGCAATACGAATTTTCAGCAAGTTTCAAGCAAAATTCTATAACATTATGCACAATTTTGCGAGCTTGTGATTTTAAAGTCTCTTCATTCTTAAATCCAAAAGGCATTTTAAAGGATCTCAAAATTCAAGAGACAAAAATGATTAAATAATGAAATGCAGTTAATATTAACCAAAGAAAATATTAATAAAATATAAAAGAAGTAAGCTAAGCAAATATAAAGATACGAGCAACTGCGGCAAAAGCGAGAAGCAATAGTTTTTTTATCGCTTCATTTTTTCGCCAAGATAAAGAATACCCCCGCAGACTTCCGTTCGATTCCACCCATTCGAAATAGATCCTCCCTATCGACGCCTGTTTCCATAACGCCCGCCGTAAACATAGACGACTGTCGGCCAGAGATCTCCTTATGGACAGACAGTAGAAACAGAACTCTGAACAAAGGGCTACCCCAAGGAAGTGTTCTTTCACTAATTCTTTTTTTTATCTTTATACATGATTTTTATGAAATCATAGAAGAAGGGGTCGAATGTACTCTCTTTGCGGCTAATATCTTTGTCTTCTGCAGCCCTAATTCCTGGGAAATCAGTATAAAAAAACAAAATACTATGGAAAACATATACAAGTGGTGCAATTATTGGAAACTAGAGATTACTCCAGAAAAAGTGCAATAACTGAATTGTACAAGAAAAAAAATTAAAAATTATCTACGCATCTCTTATGCGGGACACCTTTAAAATGGAATGAAACGATTAAATTTCTTGGTATTCATTTTTCTAAAAAGAATCAAAACGCAGTTATCTTTAAAAATGTCAGAAATCATGCACTTAAAAAGATAAATGGTCTCAAAATATTCGCGTCAAAAAACTATGGCCCCAAAACTGAAGATATTATCAACATCACAAATACTAATATTTTCTGCATATTTTTCTACGGTTGCACCATAATCAACAGATTTTTCGAAACACAGTTTAAAGCATGCAACTGGATTCAAACTATAGCTCTGAGAATTGTATTAGGCCTTCCAAAATGGACCCCGAATGTTGTACTTTTAAAAATTGCTTCTCAGAAAATTCTTCCAGAAAAAATCAAGCGACTAGCTTCTCAGTTTTTTTATCAAGCAAATAGCTAATGGTGTACATTCTCCATTTCTAACAGAACACTAACAAAATAATCGGGAAATTAAATTAACAACCAAAGACAAAAAAATATACTTCCTTTATTCTCAAGAGCTTTAATATCTCTACCAACTAATTTATCACCTTGCCTGAAAACTCTATAATTAGCTCAAATAACTTTCAAATTTTTCTCACGGATTTTAAATTCCAAAACAAAAATCTATCTTTGATTGAAATTAATTGTTACTTTAATGAATATATACGGAATTGCTTTCCTGGTCATTTTATTAATGCTACTGATGCATCCAAAGCTCTCCAGCAAACTTCAAATGCTGGTTTTTCTTCTAAACAAAAATTCATGTTTCGAGCTCATCCTGTGAATTCCGTTTTTACTGTTGAAAGTTTAGCCATTGCCGAAGCATTAGATGTTCTTGTTATTCCTAGAAAAGATTGTTTGATTCTTACAGATAGCTTCTCTGCTCTTACATCATCGTTAAAGAACATTTCGCCCAGTCGCCAAAAATTATCCTACGTATAGCATCCAAAGATGAAACTTTAACCAAATTAAATCAAATTTTTTTCTCCCTATGGGTAACTGGTCATTCGAATATAAGCTGGAACGAGCTTGCAGATCGCTTAGCCAAAAAAGTTACAGAAAATACACCATGGATTGAATGGATCTTTCCCGAAGACATTATTTCAAGCCTCAATAAAGAGACGCAACAGACCACGATCAATAATTATAGAAACAGTAAATACTTCATTTCTTTAGGTGACATTGCAAGCATTGAAGCACTGTCTCCTTAATCCAAAAATCGGCGGGAAGATGTTGTCTTGGCCAGACTAATCAGCAAAACAATTATAACATCAGGACTGTTAAATCGTTTTAACCTTCATAATGATCCTCTTTGTCACGAATGTAATAGCATAAATGATATTGAACACATAATTCTCTCGTGCGAAAAGTATTCATATTATAGAGACAGATTGTGGACTTTTTCTCCAATTAGATAAACAAGATCTCTCCTTCAAAAATGTTCTGGGTAAAATAACTGCAAAGAAGACCAATCTTCAAGTTTCTCTTCAAGCGTTGAAGCATTTCAACATCTACTATTTTTTGTACCTCATTAATTCGCTGACTTATTGTGCCTCTTCTATCCATTGGAACTTCTGGAAATGTTCTAAATCACATCAGCGGACTCAATGCAGCTTCAATCAACTGGGTGAACAGACTTCATTAACCGTTAACCGACTGAAACTTCAATTTGTTTTTGTGCGTGCGCGCTCTCTTGTGTTTAATTTATATTTTGTTCTAAGTATTTGAAACAGGGGATAACAGCCATTGTTGCTATAAATTCCAACACCTTACTTCTTTCAAATTTCAAACGTACTTGTGCAAGTTAAATTTTTTATTTTCCTTTTCTCCTAAATAAATAATTAAAAAATATGGTTAAAATATTTTTTTTAAATTAACTAAAATGAAATTTAATTAATAGGTTAAAACACTAATATCATTAAAAAGATAATATATTTGGCATGGATTCATAAAATAAAATTATTTACCTCATTTAGGCTATTTTTAACCATGCATTTCCGCTTTTACAGATATACAAATTAGCCGTATTAGGGGATAACAGCCATTGATGTTATGAATCCAAATATCTTACTTCTTGCAAAATCAAGTTGAAAAAGATAATTTTTGGAACTTAAATATGACATTTTTCTGTGCTTACATTTTTGGAAGTTATAGCCGGAAAACACCGAAATCTGGCTTAATTTTTAATTAATTAGAATTATAATTAAAAATTCAAAAGAAAATCACTCCGAGATTCATATTTCCGAACTCCAATGAATATACAGGACAAATTGCTGTAGGTAGAACGGCTTGGTCTGTAGAGCGCCAACCTTTATTTAACACCTAAAGAGTTTAATAATCAAAAATTCGGTGCAATTTTTTTTAAATATGCAATTCTAAAAACTATTTTATTTTGTGAGGATAAAAATATTTGTTTATTGAAAAATGTTTTTATACAATTAACAAATAATTTTTCAGATGATTTAAAAAAAAACTTCATAATTTATATGAGAGATTACAATTTCTTTAGTAATTGATTTCTATATAATTTTTATTATCATTTTCTTTTCCCGATGGATTAAATCGAATTTGTTATATGAAATATGTCGACTCCAAAAAACGGGAATATTATCTATCTGTTAACTTAAATAAAAATTGTCTATTTTGGGGTTTGGGAATCAAATGCTTATTTTCCTGAATATGAACACTCCTTTCACATCAAGTAGAATCGTCAATTGTTTCAAGCTGTAAACATAATTTTGAAGGGGTATTAAATAATTTTTTAGTTGGTGAAATACACTATCTAAACGCCGGTAAATATATTGTTGAAGGAAAGAAATAAGAAATAAAATGTTATGCTCCCTCTTTCTTTTTTAATGGCAACAGCCTTCTTTTGCCAAAGGCCATGGTGCCCTTGAGAAAAGAAAGTACAGTTGCAATATTTGAGAACTGATTCGAGTAAAATGCCGATTTGGTAAAATTCGGGGTACTCGAAAAATTGTCACTCGACAGGGGGAAAAAAAGAAGGGGAGGGGAATGGTAATGTTTAGTCTGTGAAGATTAAGCAAATTCATGAATTCTGAATGGTTTTATAAATTATTAATTTATGAGACAAATTGCTTTAAATGCATTTCCTTTGAAAATGAATAATAACGAAAACCATATTTTTTGCTAATCAAATCACGATCATTAAAGGTTCACTTCTTGGCCCTTTATCCAAGTGAAGATGTATGCTTAGGTTACTGAACAAAAAAAGACGAACTATCATCTTTCCTGTCTTTCAAATGCTCTTGCTCATGTAATAAATGCGCTTTCTGAAAGAGCCGCAACTTTTGAGAAACAAAAATTTCAATGAAAGTTTCGAATTTTTGCTGATTTCTACCAAACAGTGTCATAAACCTAATTTTTGTTCCTCTCGATATCTATTGACAGCCCTCTGAATGGTCCCCGAATAATTCCAGTCGGCAACAAATTGCACAGATCTAAAAAGTAAGGAATAGAAATCAGCCTCGAGAGGTGATGGTTGCAAAATTTATTTTGAGACTTGTAAATTTGAGGGGGAAACTTTTACTCAAGTGACTTTTGATAAACAAACACGTTTTAATAATTTTGGAGGGTGTAGCGTTTTGGTCGAGGATACTGGTGAGTTGCGCTGAAAACAAATTCAGGTCTTGGAGAAATAAAAGTCTATTTATTTCCAGCTATAATACACATATATTTCATACAGGTACACCTTATTGATTAAATATGTCACGAACACATAGGTAATTCAGTTCAGAGTTCCACTAGCGAAAGGTACTGTGGTTCAGATAAGTATAGGAGTCTCTCTCGGAGGGGAAGAAATATGATTGAGTTCTGGAAACTCCCGCAAGATTCAGCCCGAGGTTCGGGATACTCTGCCTGTCGATTAACCTGCTGTATTTACTGGAACGTAAACTGATGAACTGGCTTGAAGCGTAGCTTAGAAGACAGCTGTTCAACTGATTGGAGGTCTCCCCCAAACTCGGATGAGCTTATTACACCTCAGTCAGGACGCAGAAGTCCACAAGTTCCGATGAACTACGCGTGAGCTCAGCTACAGGTCGTGGCTGCCTATGTACACTCCAAATTCTCTCCTGAGAATTTTACACAGAATTCCAAGCTGAATTCTAGCTCCAATCACTAGCTGTCACTTCGTCAGTCGGCTTCCTCAGTCGGCTCTCTCGGTTGGATTCCTCCTCTCTCGCTCCTCCAGTCGGTTCCCTTTTTATCTCGGTCTCAAAGGCCGGCCTTCGGTGGCAAATGACAAATCAGGATAATTCCCAACTTTCATTGGATCATCTGACCTAAGTTATCTTTCCAATTACAAGAGAGGGAAAAACAGGACTAGAAAAGAGACGTCTTGGCTTCCGCCTTGTCTGCTGCCTTTTTCTCAAAAGAATAGAAGGCCATCTGCCACTGGTTCCCATTGTGCCGGCTTGAAGGGCGGGCGTCTTTTACTATTGACAGGTACACATCTGCTTCTCTCCCTCGTTGTTTGTTCCAACACATGTCATGTTCAATGAAAACCTTAGAAGTCGTCCAGACACTTTAGCTTGGCCGCGGTAATTAAATTTGAATGCCAGGTGTCTGCATTCTCCTAATTTTACAAATTCATCCGCTATCTGTGGTTGTTTTCCCGTGGGAACGCAGTTTACTATATTTCTACTTGTCACTTATCTGAAGACGTCAGAAGGGTTAATTTTTTTTATTCAATTACTTAAAATCTTTTAAATTCAAATTTTCCAAACATTTTTGCTACTTTTAAAGAATTTTGAAACATGGTTATAATGTCTTTAGCAACACTTGCAAGGTTTTTAATAACTTTTCATTACAGTTCCATATTTTAGGGGTAATTAGGTTTTTTCGGTAGATTAGTTATTAACTCGTAATTATAGCATTGCAATGAACCTTGTAGAGACTACCAAATATTTTCCCTAAACGTCAATAAATTCGTATAACAAATACTCAAACGACTACGTTCTGCTATCAAAAATTTTATATGACATCCAGTGAATCTGAGGAGTGAACAGAAACGTTTACGAATTTCTTTTAACAAGATTTAAATTACACCAGAAACGCTTTGCAAATTTGTAAATTCTTTTACTTCTGTATATAATATTACTATAGTTATATTTTATATTAAAAACTTTAAATATAATTCAAATTACTTTTTATAATCCGTACATTTTTTTTCAAAATAAAATATTTTAACATATAAGCTTACCAAGAAAATTTCTACTTTGCCTTTTAGTACCACCGATAAATTGTCTGTTGCCATTTCCTAAAATTTAAAAATTATAAAAATAATGAATACTAACAATAATATAACTGCTAGATAAATAAGACTAGAATGCCAGATTGCCTTTTTGTTGAGTCCTAACGATAATTTAGCTTTGAGAACACAGAAAGGCGTTAAAATCCAGATAAATAAATCGTTATCTGTCTTATCGATTTATCAAAATTGTTTGAAAACGAAAGTACTTGTTTCTGAGAAGTAAGATATGAATTTTATTTTCTAAAATCTCCTTGATAAAGAATACTAATGGAAAAGATGGAAAATGTTTAGGAAAATTATGAAACTATTCATAGCATTCGTAACTCTTTTAAAAAGGAGAACAATAGTTTTAAGTGGTGACAATTAGACGAACAACATTTAATTTAATGAAATTGAAAAGAATTTCTGAAATGTGGTTAATTAGACAATCGATATGGAGAATTAGAAAACAAAAAAGGAGTCAGTAGAAAATCATGAAAGAAAATGCCAATAATATTATGTTATGTTGTTATGCCACACGGATAAAAAGAATTAAAAAACGGCAAATGCATTCATTGTGATTTTAAAAATTAAAATTTTCAAAGTCATAAATTCATAGTACAACCTAGCGAAGGGTATTCGATTCATGCATACGATATGGGATATTAATAGACTTACCCTTCCGCCATAAAAAGGACTTGAATATCAATTTTTTTTTCTTAAAACATTCTGCTAATGAGATCGTTATTTTGTTTGTTTGTAGTGTTTCATTTTAAACGTGATAATATGTATGAGCAGTTGTACAAATTAAAGCAATTACAACTTAAAGATAAATGGTATAAATATTTAAATTGCCGCCTGCATCATACGAAAACTTTTCTAAATACTAAAATGATAACGTGATTGATAGCACCTCCCGTATAGTTGGATTATTCCTCTCTAAATATTTCACCAGTGGTTTAATAACGATTGAGGTCTGCCCATGGCATTATCTTTCCTCCTTCTCATTTCACAAGTTGGTTTTAAACTTCCCTTACTAACGACGCCGGATAGCGCAAGCGGATGAGCGGATTGCTACGAAATTTAGGATATGGTCTCGGCACGAGATGCGCGCGTGAAGAAAAGAAAAAAAAAGTTCTAAAATGTCCACCAGAGGGCGCCTTTCCCCGAAAGACATTCATTTTAACGCAATAAAGGACCAAAATGGAATACAGAAACAAAGTTAACAATCCAAAATAGGAATCATGAGTAATAAAATGAAAAACCGGGAAAAGCTGTCTATTCTAGGGAAAAAAATGTCGAGATTTGCGAGCTGGCGATTTAAGACGAAGATTTATGCTGAACAGGTTAGGGTAGAAAACGCTTGCAGTCGTTGCCATGTTTTTCATCTCTATCTCCGGCCGTAATGACGTCAGTATCTTGTTACAACATTGATTGAAAAACTCTATAACGCTTCATGAGCGAAGCATCACTATTGACCAGTTGCGATCTGTTGTGGAATTCATTGTCCATCGACTTGAAATTTTGCAGGTGAATGAGGGAGCACCTTTCCCTATATAATCTTGGGCAATAATTGTTCCTCTTGCGCAATTTCGTCCTAATTTGCAAACTTATATGATTTTTTTTCTCAAAAAGCGCACTGTTGTTTTTTCGTTACCTTTAATTAATACTACCTTCATTTGTGTGGGGATCGGAAACGAGCTAATAAATGTTAATATTGTTTCTGTTTTGGTCGTTTATTTCGTTAAGCGTAACGTTTTTTCGGAAAAGGCACCCTCTAGTGGACATTATGGAAATTCTTTTTCTTCAAAATTTGGTGAGCACATTTTGTGTATAGTCTATGTTCTAAATTTCACCCGTTTCTGCTGTAGAATGTTGTTAATGAGGGACATTTAATTATAAATAACCTTTGTTTGACTTTTAAAAAAGTGCACAAAAGCACTTGTCATTGATAAATCTGATAACTTTGCATATTACAAAATACTGAATGATTTTTAACATATTTTCAGCCTGGGATATTTTTTGTAAACTGTGTAGTGATTAAAAAAACGTCAATCACAAAGTATATCAGCTTTTGCAATCAAACCAGAAGAATTAAACCTGAAACATTGTCAACGATTTAGCAGTTTAAATATTCGATTCGCTTTCAGATGGAAAAAGAATAATAACACAAGAAATAAAACAGTCAATTCAAGTGACACTAGCAGAAGTTTATGGCCACCTGTTTTCTGAGAGTTCACAATGCTGGTAAACCTTTCTAGTGCACAAGAAATTCTTTTGGCATTCGTCTGGTATTGCTGAGTTTTTTCATTGATTAGAGAGAGAAAAAACTAACTGCAGATGTTAAATTTAAAAATAATCTAACAGCTTACCGTATAAATTTTTAAAAATAATATACTTTACCGAATAAATATAGTCAAAAATTTTTTTACAAAAATAAAAAAGGAGTCTTAAAAAATTTCAAAATTGGCAATGAAGATTCTAACGATAAAGGGAAATCCCACTACTGATACTGAAAACCAACGACTGTTGTGAATAATTCTATTCAGAATTTATCTCTTCCATCGGATATATAAGGAACTGAAAGCAATTACTTATTATACTTTTAATTTTAAAAGATATTGTTAATTTAATAAAATCGTTTTATTCTCTATTTTTTATATCCTGAAAACTTCCCCAATAACAATACTTTCAAAATGATTAATTGATCCAATATTTTCTTACGTATTTTCCTTAACGCTTATTTTTCCCTTTAAGTTTCATTTTGATCTTTTATTCGGTTTCTTTCTTATTTAAATGAAAAATGAAGGAAGAAAATTTTCTGTAAATAAGAATAGAATGGACGAATTTTGCCGCTGTTTCAGCACCGCAATGTAAATTTTGAATCCTTGTCCATTAGAGGGCAAGGGGAGAGGGTACAGGGTGATAAAAAACAATTAGATATCGAATATGAATTCATTTCTCTTTAATTTTGCATTTAATTAAAGATAATAAAGTATTATTTAGCTTCTTTTTATTCAGATGCTAATCCTTTCTTTCACTATTAAAATTTTACAAAGTTATTTGCAAAAAGAAAAAAATGTTATAATCTATTTACTGACAATCAAAAAATTGTCAATATTTGTGTTGATTTTTTTATGAGTCTCTTGACATTTAATTTCTCTGAGATCTAATTTAAGAAAAAAATCATTACACTCCGTACTAGATGGCAGAATATCGATAGAAACACAGATTGGGCCAGAATGGCATGTCATGCTAAATGAACAAATGCATGCTCCTGCTATTTTATATCAGAAGCTATATAAAACGAATGTTGAAACTAGAAATTTTATAAAAGAACTTGGTTTTAGAAATTCAGAAAAATAATTTTAAAATATTTGAAGTTTTCGCCGAAAATGGATTTTTTTGTTTAGTCCCTGACCTAAAATATTTGTTAAGTAAGGATTGCAACAACGAGCAGGGAATCGGATGCGTTTCGAATCCGAAGGAAAGAAAGGAGCGCATGCAACAAAAATTTATTACAGTTTGGACCCGAACAATGTAGAAAGCGGAAAAGCTAAAATGATGTTGTTGCTTAAGAAGGCTGGAGAAAATATTTTGTAAATGTATGTAAAAACTTACTATTTTATGTAAAACAGACAAAATATTCTTATGAAAAATGGACTGCTTGAACGTCAAATCCCTGATCTATTTATTTTTCACTATATATGTAGGCTTAAAAAAATCAGCGCACTTTATCAAAAAAAACAACAATTAGATATCGAATATGAATTCCTTTCTCTTTAATTTTAGGCATGTGTTCTTATGGTTACTTTTTTAATTTGAAGTTATTGCAAGCTGATATTTCTCCCAATAAGCGAGTTTTATTCCCATCAGTTGCAAAAACTGATTTTTTTCTTAACCCCTTCGCCTTCAATGATGAGTCTGATTCCCATATGGAATCATTAAAATTTTAAGTTTAAATATGAAATCAAGTAAAAGTATTAAGTAATGTAAAATGCACAAATTACTTGATAATGTATCATTACCTCATATGTCCTTATATTATTCTAGGGATTAAAATGGTAATAACTGTCGCAAATAAGATTTGCTATCCAATTAGAAAGTTAAGTAAATTTGTATGTTGAGGGTGCTATAAACGAATATTCCATGAATAACTATTTTAAACGTCTTTTTATCATCTTTATTCGAAGTCTACAAAAAATTTAGAAGCATCTGAAATTATATAGCCTTTGTTCTGAAAGAAAAAAAAATAATACATTTCCCGATTGTATAGTCATAATATTGAAACATTTAGGTAGTAATTTGTTTTTACAACTTTTTTTTAAAACTCGAATAAACTCATTTAGTGTAGCTAAAAAGCTACTATATCATATATGTTTATTTTAGTCGTCATTTGCAATCAATACTATTTCTTTAGTGCAATAATTATAGCTTGATTAATTAGATTGTAAAAGAACACATATTTTACTCTTACATAAACTTTATTTACAACTATACAATTTACTTATTTCAATTATTTATAATGAATTAACATAATTTGATTACTGGACAGTAACTCTTTATAGCATGCATATGCTCAAAAGTGTAAAAAAAAGAGTGTTTTATGAAATTTAGTTTAATCATTAACTAGATTTTAGTTAGAAAATTCTCGTAATGAAATGACTAAAATAACTTTACCAACTCGTTCTAAAAAAAGTAGCAATTAGATGAATAAGAAGGCAATTCATTTTAGAATCTGAATTTGAATGATGAATTATTGAAAACAACTCCATCGTCCTTTTCATGAATAATACAAAGACTCCACTTCTCGAACAATTCCATTGGCTGGTAATCGAAGTGCCCGATGAAAACATTCCCCCCCCCCTCTTAATCTGTGATAGAAATTTCAGCCGAAGGACAAAGATTAGCCGGAAAAAATGTGACGACTTATTCACTTGCCAGCTTATTGATTATTCTGCTAAATATAACATAAAATATTTGCTGAATGAACATTAAAAGATTTAAATCAAACGACTGAGAATTTGGATTTGACAATAGTGACATCCATCGCATTGAATTCATAGTTAACCGATCCGATTTTTTTTTGACAAAATGTGACATATATTATGTTTTATTCATATGTCGCCTTGTCGGTTATATTGTCAAAAGTAGCGTAAATTGAAAGCTTGAAGAATGACAGTTGAATCAACTTTCTGAAAAACTGTGGATACAGTCTTCGACTTTCACCTCTTTCAGTTAATAATAGACCTCCCAAAAATTGTCCTCAGAAGCAGAAGCGGCGGCAGGAATTTACCGACATGGGGCAAGCAGGGGTAATAAGATAGAAAAAAAGATTCCTTAAAACGAGGAAAGTATCAAAGAAGAAGGATAGTTTGAATACAATTTAGAAAACTTTGATGGATGCAATTCAGGAATATTTGGCAATAAACGGAGCTGGAAAAGATACAGCGTTCCAAAAGAGTGAAACAAACATGAACTTTTTAAAGGATTGCAAAGAGACATATAGTTCCAATTACAAAGTTTCATCAAGTAAGGCAAGCAATTAGTTTCTGTAAAAGTTAAGAATAAAAAATTATAAAAACTAAATTTATACGTCACCCCAAGCCAATAAAAGATTTTAATGAATAAAATATTTCTCTAATATGCATCAAAGAAGTACTTGTTTCTTGCTTCCGTCTGTAAAATCTTGAAAAATTAAAAGGCAAACTTAGTGATATAGATCTTTATTCCTTACATTTGTGCGGAATCTGAGTAAACTTTTTGTTGCAATATTTAGAGATAATATGTGATATTTCACGAAAGGTTATCGAAAGAGAAGGGCCAAGAAATAATAACACATTTTTTTTCATCCGTAAAAAGTAGGATTCTTCGAATAGTACTCGTGTTCATGTAATCCAATTCATAGCCTGCAACAAAAATACAGTATTTTTGAATTTGTATGCAAATTTGGATTGTTTGATTTGGACTGCCAAAGGCAATTCATCCCCTATATCAATCATAATGGCCATCAAAACTAACTGCATATATCGGCTGTTCATCCAATCCCTCATTTAAGTTGCACAAAATGAAGTGAACCAACAAATTTTCGAAACCAGTCAACGAGTTTCAGCATAACTCTTGTACGTAAAGTGAATTTTTACCGATCCAAAAGTCATAGTCGGTGAACATAAATGCTTCTTTCTCGATTGAAGCGAAATTCGTGAATCCGAATTACATTTTCAGAAAAAATCATTTGATCCTACTTGAGGCAAGACGCAACACAATATTCCAAATATCGATATCATTCAGTGGTCCACGTAACTATTGTGATAGTTACATGGACAACTCTACGAATGCTGTATAGAAGCCAGTTGTTAAGTTGAAAAATTCTTTGCATTTCATTTTTGGAATGGCGTGCTTTTAATTGGCAGTTTTTACTCCAGCATGAAGATAGCTTTAAAAAATAAGCCAAAAGTATTGGTTGTCGAACAATGTTGTAAAAATCTGCTGTCACTTAATGCATCCTGTATACAGTCTGGAGTCCGAGTATATCCTGTATACAGAATTGATGAAAAGGACTTAGCTATCGAATCCTATAAGGAGGCAAATATTAAATGATTGAATTTCAACATTTCTATTGAGAGAAAGGGATACCATGTGCCTGAAGGCTTGGAAATTTGTTTTAGATCGCACTTTTCAAATTGTACCTTTATATGAGATGAAAACATTTCAAACTTCCTTTGAATGGAGCTTGGAGAGTAAAGGAGAATATCAACTGAACTTTATATTTTTATCTTTCAGGCTTCGCAAACTAAAACAAACTGCATTAAGATGTAGATGAGTTTAACATTTGAATCTCTCATTTCTCTATAGCCTCTGAAAAAAGTGGTTACATATTTTCTTGACTTCAATTTGAGAAAAAAGTTAAGCAGAATTTTTTTTTAAAAAAAAGCTAATCAGGTGAAAATAGAATTAAATAACGGAAAGCATAAACAATACATTTTTAATGTTATTTTTATTGATTTTTTTTTTCAGATTTATTGTATACATCTTTGAACTGAAGAACTTTTTATTCGGTTGATAAAATCTTTAACATAAAACACACTGCAAATTTAATTAATATTAATAATTACACGTTCTTACAAGACTTTAATATACATCCAATTTTTAAACATGCTTCAATATTAAAAATGCATGAAAATATTCTGCAAAAGATAGACTTGGTCCTAGAAAATTGAATTAAAAAAAATGTTTCAGAAAATTTGAAGAGCAACGTGGTTTTAGAGAAGATATTCAGAAATCTTGACCCACATCAACACCACAATGCATTCCCTCGATTCTTTCAAATATTTTCAGTAAAATCACACATCCCCAGTAAAATCACACACACATCCCCCACACAAGTGGGTATTTTGGTTGAGTTTTAAAGGCCATCGCCACTCCCAGCGCAACCTCTGCCACAGGAGACTGGTGCCTTAATGTAGGCGGAGGTAAATGGACTCACTGCACTGATGTATCCGCGAGGGAAGCGAAAACCAACCTCCGCAGCGGAAGCTTCTCATTCGTGCATCTGAGATGTCTCCGGAGGTTGCGTGATAAAAATCATCATTGCAGGGATTTCGACAGCCCGATATTTCTGCCATCGATCTTCACGACAGCACAATCCTTCTCGTTAAGTCTCATTGAAATTAATTATGATATGAATGGCCTTATCCGCGGAAGTTGTGAAACCATAATATTTATTCAGTATAAATCAGAAAAAAGAATTATATAAAGATTTTTTAATAAATAAAATCTAGATAATTATTTATCAATATGAATTATTAATTTTAAGCAAAAACAACAACAAGAAATCTGGTTCAATCAAGAATCCTTTCCAAAATCGACATAAATCAGGAACATTTTACAAACTGGGATTAAAGTTCAAAAATTGGGAAGGTGACGGCACAGCCGGCCTTCTCTATAAAGGCACCCAGCTGCAAAAAAAAAAAAAAAAAAAAAAAACCTTAAGGTTAAAATTAAAAATAAAAAGATTAAAAGGAAATTTGCTATGCATATTTCAATGTATCCTGTCAGAACATAATTTCTTGAATGGCCAAGCAACATTTGCTCGTGCAAGTTAAATTATATTTTCATTCATTTTAATTGTTTCATTGAAGGAGTTACTTTAGTATTGCAAACGATCCAAAATTTTTTGTCTCGCATTGATTATTTAAAAAAAATATCACTTTCCTGTTTATTTCATTTCATATAATCACGTGTTTAAAATATTTTTCTAGGTTTTATTTGCTGTAGTAATGAACTTATTTTTAAAAAAAAATCAGAGCTTTTGTAAATGCAATGGCAACGCGTTATTAAAAGCTGATTTTTTGAGGTGCTCGTGCAGATAATAAAATTTTTATTTTTTTGCCTACGGTTTTTTGTTGACGCCAAAAACCTCATCCCAAAAACAGCATCATGTTCTGACATGATAATCCTCCCAAGAAATTTGCAAATACGAACACATATCACTATTGCATGTTTATTTAATGCCTATATTTCATGAATATTGTTTTTGTAATTAATTAATTCAGAAAAATTACAATTTTTTGTCATATTTATTTCGATGCTTAGCAAGCGCATTTAAGCGTTATGCACACGTGTTTGACCGAAGATATATTATTACAGTAATTGGCACTGTAAAGAAAAGTTTTAACACAGTAAATACATTTAGAAATGAATCATTATAGTTATTAATTAGTGTATATTGCAACATGAGCTTTATTTACATCTCTTTCATTCAAAATCAAATCTCGTTGCAAAACAACTATTTCGATTGAATTTTCATCTAAATTATTATTATAAAACGCACGAAGTTTTTAAAATATTTTCTAATTCGCGTTTTTCTAAAGTTTTTATACAGTAATTAATTTGAAATATATCAGTTAATGAGTTAAAAAATAATATCTAAATTCATTAACCGGGCTTTCAATAATTTTATCTTCTACCGTTTGGGCATATATATATATTCTCTTTTTTTTTCGAATCCATTTAACAGGATAATGTTCTGAAAGACTCAAATTACGTACTATCGCTTTAGCTTCGTCTAAAAATGAATTAAATTTTGTTCTTAAATTCCATATATAAGTTTTAATTTTACTGAACAAATTAATATCTTAATTAAGAACAACCGTTCTTGAAATATATTGCTGACAATGCTAATTTTGAGAAATATTGTAAATCATACTATTAAGCAGAAATGAATGCAATTCCCTGTATAATATCCAACAAACTTTTAGCTTCGGGTACTGCTGAAGTTATAGTTAGTTGCACCAATAAATTCGTCAAAATACATTACAAGTTTGTTTAAACTTTATATATAGTACGTTAAAAGAACTGTTTTGACTTGCCAACGCGTGTTACTTAATGACTTAAGAATAATGTTTAAAGTCTTTTGTAGAAATTCCCATCTTTTTGTAGATGCAAGAAAAAAAGTAATATAAATGTTGCAATATCCCGAACCAAATTTCAATATACACTGTCGGAAGCAGATCCCCAATAAATGAATTAAAAGCGATAGTACTTAATAATGGTACGTTCACATAAATTTCATGAAGGTTTATGCTAAATTGCACACCTTCATATTTACTTCACTTTCATGTTACTACCGTTGTCCCGCGCCTGTCTTCTACAATCCATAATATCCAAATCGAGTTCAATGAACATTTCCACTAGAGCCTTTGCCAGTCCTTCTCCAGTCACATCAGTTACTTCTGGGTAAGGGTTTTCCACAATGGGTGGTTCCTGAATCATTGTCAATTTTAATACTCAAATTTTTTTGATTAGAAGCAAGCCAATTCTCATATTGTATTATTAGAGTGAAACTATCACATCAACATTGACGATTTATTTCGTTCAACATTTATTTATTGCCTTACGATGTGTTGTGACATCGCAGCCTCCCCCTTCTCTATATATAATATGTGCTGTTGATCCAAAATGAAATTGGCTTTGTCTGTTTGATCTCTATATCATAATCATAAACTGATCTTGCTATGTAACAAAATTGTGAAACAGGAAACATAATGCTTTTATTCAGAAACGAAATAAAATTTTATTCAATGATAATATTTAATTAACTAACCAAAGCAAGTCTTGAAACTTAGCCGTTAGACTTGTACAAATCTTCGAATGAAATATTTTCCTAAACATAACTTCAAAAAAAAATCTAAGACATTTCGTCTAAGATTGATGAGGAAATGAAGTTCTCCCTGCCGACTGTGTCTCCGCGTGAGAAGAGACCTTGCAATACGAAACAAGAAGAAACACTCAACTGATTAAACATTTTGACACACTCGCTTTTTCCCGGCTAAATAAAGTTCTTGTTTGCCGAAAAGGCAACCTAAACGTCATTATAAATGCACTTGAGCAGAATATTCATCTGGAGAAAGTGCTCTTTACGGAAAAGAGCCAAATTATATCGCTCGCCAAAAGAAAGAAAGAAAGAAAACAAACAAGATTGCTACTAGTGCTTGAACAATTTTCTTTTTATTTATCAAAACTGTTACATTTCAGTTATACTGAGCTGCGTGATAAACAGTCTTTTTTAACATTAGAAAATGGTGACTGTTAACATTAGATGATGGTATGTAATAAAAAAATCAGTTGTTGAGAAACAAAACAACTATTGTGAGCAGAATACAGCTATTTCCACAGATCAGATTCTACGAATCATGGAACATATTTCTTTCATAATATGTTTTAAATAGTAACGTCGTTTGGGCCTGAAACGACGTGCGTGATAACAGTAAATAATATTCTATGAGGTAAACATTTGAGAAAGTGAAACGTATATTGTCATAAAAAAAACAAAGGAATTTCGATTTTTTAAAGAAATCCATTTTGATGAAATTAATTCATTTTGCCTTGTTTTTGCACAATTTTTAATTCAAGAAATTTTAGTTCTTTTTTTAATATTTCTGCTCTCATTAAATTTATTATTTTCTATTATTTTGATTTAATTTGGTTTCCATTATTCAATTATTGGTTAAAAATCAAAACAGCTATTGTCTGTTTTGTGACTGCTATCGTTTTCTGAATACATATTATTTTAAGT
Source organism: Argiope argentata (assembly GCA_026289955.1). Classification (NCBI taxonomy): domain Eukaryota; kingdom Metazoa; phylum Arthropoda; class Arachnida; order Araneae; family Araneidae; genus Argiope; species Argiope argentata. The sequence goes on along the minus strand of JAOUZG010043327.1, from coordinate 3,538,504 downwards.
ATTCCCTGCATATATTCCTTTTAACTGCTGAAATGATTTCCCCCTCCCTCGATCATCGATTTTGATTCTGCCGGTGGAGCTCTACGCTTTAAGATAAGTTTTGATTCTCCCTCTTAACGAATTTCATCCAAACTTTGTAATGGACCTATCATAATGATGTAAAAACCGCAAAATAAGCTGTATTCATCTGATTGCATTTTTGAATTGACATTTCCACAGGTATTCTGAGGGAAAAGCAGTTTTTCTTTTCCTATATTTGTGATTGAATCTATCTATAGATTCGATAAATCGGTATGTATACGAACTTTCGCCTTCCTTCCTTTCGCCTTTTGCATTTTGAAGCTATTGAGTTCAGAAACAAGCGGATCTGACTCTTTTTAAACTCTTAATGATCTGAATTGCAGGAATTCGCCCATTTCTATTTCGAATAGATTGAAGATTAAAATAATTCTTTCTCATAGCATATTTTGTAGAAGAAAGGTTGAAAATGGATACTATAAAATATGCCATGGACATAAATGTTAAATTTCATTAAGTTCTATGGAAACAAAAATTGCTCAGCTATATCAAAATTATTTTATTTTTTAGAATTTGAAATCCTGCATCCAGAAAGAGCAATAACAATATTAACATCAGAAATTGATTTCCCATTTTTCTCTTCTTTTTTTTAAAGTATGAGATACAACAAAATTAACATTCAAGCTATATCTTTAAGTAACTTTTCCCCCCTGTTAGTCACTTTAAGGTAAATAGAGGTCTTAAATGCAGAGTAACCCAAAAAAAGCGGGGCAAGTCTTTTCTTCCTAAATATTGTACTCAGACATGTATATACTTCCGTCATAAAGTTTCAGTAAATAAAGTGAACATTTGCATGAAGACTCTTTGGTTTCTGCAGATAATACGTTAAAAAAGATTAAATTTTTACGTAAACCTTTAGCCGAAAAGTCATTTAATAAAATATATCAATTACTGTCATCTACACTCTTAACATTGTTAACAGAGCACTTCAGAAGAAAATTTCTTTTATAAATGGTCCTAAAGCAACTTATTTAGTGAATCCCTCTCCCTCCCCACTGCCTCAAGGTGCAGTGCTGGGAAATAACTGCGCGGGGCTCTTGGAGTGCTCATCGCAACGGTCGCTTTTAACACTCATCTCCCTTCCAGAGGGAAAAAGTCACCGAAACCGACCCAATTGGAGGTTAAGGCGAAATTTCCAAAGCGCCATAAACCACCTCTCTGGAAGTAAGAGGGAAAAAGCTCAAGAAAATATGATTAAAATAGTTCCAAATGGCAGTGCGCTTGAACAATATTTATATGATCAAGCAGTAACCAAGAATTTTAGTTTAACTACCAAAGTCCGATAGAAGTTCTTCCTAAAATTAATGCAAAATCGGTAATTGTGTTAATATCGGTATAAGAAAGACCTTCTTACAATGAATTTGCCTCCTAAGGACAAAGATTTAATTAAATTCCCGAGGGAAGATGGTACAAATCAAACTCAATTATTAGCCATAGAGTATTGCCTACCATCTTCGGCATTATTTTCGTCATTTTCGTTGGGAAAAACACTTTCCCATTATTTGGATAACGCTTTACAAAATTAAAGAAAAACAGTCTTTACATTAAAGAAATTATTTTGTCAATAATGTTATAGCTAATTTCAAAATGTAAGATGAAGCAATATTTTCAAAGAAAGTCTCAAACTTTTATGCTATTATGAAACGTTGATCCTAGGTGATGGATTACTGTACCATGCAAAAGTAGGACTTCTAATCAGAAGATTTTTTCCGGTTCTTGAATACTTTTGGAACAAACAGAATAATGAAATTCATTCCAGTTTAATCCGTTTATCCTTTTCTGATTATGTCCATCCAAAAAATAACAAAAAATTTTTGAACCTATGGGATTTACAAGTTCAAAATTAGGTTAGGTTCCTGTAGGATTTATAGGTTACCCTTTCAACTACGCTCATTCCAAATTGAATCTGCAAGAAACATGGAAGATGAAACTTTCTTTGATGGAGAACTTCCTGAAGGTATAGGGAAAGTTTCAAGCTTGACTCAAAGGATTCCAATTCTTGAATTATTGTAAAATTTCAAGATTTGTGATTGAACGCTTTGATAAATTCTGTTTTAACTTAACTTATTTCAAAGATGCTAATAAGATATTTTATGTAGCTTGCATTCTTACATATCTCTTTTGAAGATAAAATTTAGATACAATTAGATTTACGTAAATCGCGAGTAACGCTTGCTAAGGAAGTAACTATCCTAGATTGCAATTACATGGAACCGTTATAACTACTCTTTTGTAATGTCATTAATGATCCTAAATTGGCAAAGTACTAAGTTTGCTTTGAAAGGGCTCAAATATAATTCTGATTTAGATTTTTTAAAAAAATTCTTTCTCCAGGAGTGTTTTGGTACTACTGTTGAAATAAGAGGATGCACCACCATAGAAGTCTAATATTATGTACTAATTTCAGTGCCTTTCTTCTAGAAGATGCGATGCCGAAAATTGCTGTTCAGCGTGTGGTGGGAGGGCCCCGAATGGCTTAACAAGAATCACTTAAAAGACCTAATCATGAAGTGTCGGAAGTGGAATGGGAAACAGCTCAATTAGAAAAAAAGGACAACCGAAGTTTCACTCGTTTCCTGTGTGGTCCCGTGCTTTTCATATACAATTCAATGACTTTTATAGATACCATGAGAATGTGAGAGTATTATATTGAATCGTTAGATTTAATAAAAAAATAGTTGATAAGAAAAAAACTGAGATTAAAAAAATCAATCGTAGAAGAAGTGAATTTTACAGAGAAAGGCAATTGGATTTAAGGAAGTGTTTATAATGATGATGAATTTTTAAAAAGGATGTTTGTATTTAAAGATGTCAGTGAATTTGTCTAGGTAAGAACGAAGGTGAAATTTCAGCGTCCCGTTTTGTTGTCAGGAAATCGTATATTAGTTCCTCGCTTATTAGACAAGAAACATAAGTGACTGCATCATGCAGATCCAGGAACTTTGATCTCGAATTTGCCAGGAATTTATTAGATAATGGATTGAGACCAACCTCAAGGAGAACTTGATCTCAATGCGTGCTACTTAAAAAAACTTTACATCCGGGAAAGAATTTTTAGATTTCGAAACAGTAAGATGTATTGAGTTAGAAACTGTACTACTCAGAAGTGAAATAAATGATGAATTCAAGATCATTAACTTGCTTAGAAGATGAAATGTCAGTGTTAAGCTCATGATATTTGTTTATTTTATGTTTATAAAAAATTCCAATCAATGGTGTTAAGGAATTTGGCACTATTCAGAATAATAGTTTAAATCGACATTTGCAATATTTTCAGAAGCTCCGAAAAACGACGTACAAGATTCAGAAATGAATTCTTAACCTTGTTAGAGGATATGGGCAAGCAAAGGAGAGTTTTTTAGTTGCTATTAATTAAAAAAGTTTTCGTTAATTTTTTTTGTTAATAACTATTATTTCATTGTATGAAGAAATTGATTGATTTCAAATAAGTATACATTGATCTTAAGCAATATCAAACACAAGTTGTAATCATAGATAGAAAATCTATGTTTGTAAGACCCTATATTACCAAAGAATTAGCTTGTGATGATAGCCTCTTTATCCACGAAGCTTTTAGAGATTATTTCATATTCCTAGTATCTAAAATTAGAAAACCGATCCACATTTTCATATAGCTAATTCAAAAAATGGTGCCTGCAATCATTATACAACATTCTCTTCAAAGAATTTGAATAATTTTTTGCTCAACTATAGGATCTAGCCAGCACCTGATCTTCATAAGCTACTAATGGATAAGTAATTACAATCAGTCTTACCATTTCAGTCAAATCAATCTTGAATTTGAACTCGGATTTGTGGTGGGTTTGCATTCTAATGTATAGTATTTTTCAAAACTGTCATATTAATAGTGAGAAAATACTTTAAAAGATTACTTATGAATTATATATTTTTTTCATACAAGCATAATACTGAATGGGAAATTATTTTCAGATTAACTTTTTAGTTGTTTTATGTTGATTTGAGTCGTTTACTTTTTCATAATTCCTTAAGATCATTCATGCCAAACGAAAAATACATAATAAATATAATACTCCCTCTTTTTATAAGAAAGTTTAAAAGCTATTATAGATTATAACCGTCTCCTTTCTGATTTACGTTGGATTACGTATGGATAAAATATCAAAATAGGAATGTCTTCATTTGGGATGTCTGTGACAGGGATACCTTTACTAAGAAGATCGGTGGATTATTGAGTTTCAGAAGTAGAAATGGAATCAATTTATTGGGATTCTTCATCAATCAAGATGGTGGGAAGAAGTTGAATAAAAGTTCGACATATGCCATGAAAACATCTCGATATTTAGAATTTGAAGACCTCACTGGTGATTTTGATTATGTGCAAAATATCGAGTTTGTTTCGACCAACAAATTCTTGGAGTATTTTGACTGAATTAATTTATCACGAATCCATTTGTTTGAAAGATCTCTGTGAGACCGTTTCACCAAAACCTCTTGATCTTGAAAAGCTCTTGATTTACCAAAACCTCTTGATCTTGTTACTATTATGAGCTCTGTCAAAGTATTATTTTTTACTTTGATTTTTTTTATTTGCTTTACTGTACGTGTATGTAATGCCTAAAAGACAGTTTCAAATGGACGTTTGAGAAACAAATCTGCAAGAAACGAGCTAGTTGTAGAATTAAGTGAGGATATCTACCAAAGTCAAAATCTATTCACTTTGGTCCTTACTGTACTACTACTTAATGGTAGTTCCCATTTGATTATTTGATAGAATATAATACATCGGGATCAAAGTCTATGAAATACCCAAGAATTTTCAAAAATTTCTAAATTTTGTTGGAAATAAATTGAGGACCTCTGTCAGAAATCGTTTCTATTAGCATTCTTCCTCCCTTATTAGTCCAAAATGCTGGACAACATTGCTCGATGGCTTTTCGACATGGGCCAGCCTTCAGTATCGAACAAAATCATGGGAATATTTCAAAATATCTTCTGTTAATTGAGTCTTACTTGGTAAATAGGTGTTGCAATACAGCAACTGTACTTGCTGTTGATATGAATGTCATCTTTGCCACATCAAACCATTTAGAATAATTATCCTCTTCTTTAATATAATCATTTGAATCTTTCATTACAAAATCTACGAGAATGCGCTCCCAAGGTTCCGCATTGAACAATACCCAGGGTTGAATGTGTGTGACTGTCGGAGACTTGGCTTGTAGCGCAGTTATATACAGTTCATAAAGATCGGTTATTTGAAAGGATTTTGCTTCCGGGATGATTAATGCAGATTATATTTCATGAAAATATAATCTGCATTCATATTTCATATTAAAATGAAACGAAACTATATCATGTCATCTTTTTTTATTTTAAGAAGAAAAAAGATAATGATACACAGATACAGCTGCTGAATCACTCCTTTCCGAGTAACGATGGAGTTACGATACAGTTTACAACAAGCAATTTATTCAGATGTGAAAGAAAATGATATATACAAATGAAATAGCGAAAACCAAACAGAATGTAATTAATCCTTGTAATGCACTGGAAATCTTACATGTCTACCAGGGAGAGTAACTTTTTTTATTTAACAGATCTAATGGTTGGTTTTCAGTTTCTGTATCTGTTGTCGTCAGTGTTTCGTTGGGAATTGTTTCGACATGACTTGATTTCAGAAAGGGAACCTATATATCATTTAAAAGATATGCCTGTTTTAATCTATCAATGGATACAATGTCTTAATTTTAACAGTGAAATATTTATCATGTCTTTTCATAATTAGAAAAAGTCCATCATACGGTGGTTCCAAAGGCTTCCGAATTTTTGTAGTTGAAATATCGGACCAAAGTAATTTTCCCGAATCCAGAGGATATTGTTTGAAAATCAAAGACGGTTTCAAGTGTACCTCTTTAAGATATTTATTATCAATTTGTGCTTCTGCAATTTTATTAATATGCATTTCAGAAATATTTTCTATCCTGGATAGTGAATCTTCAACAGTATTTTCTTTTCCGCCAACATAAAGAAAAATTTCGAGATATACTGTAAATGACATAATTGTCTAGAAGAAGCTTTTTTTTGTTGAAGAGCAAAGGTCAAAGTTTTTTTATGGGTATAAATTATAAACTGTCTTCATTCAAGAATATGCTTGAATTGTTTGATTGAAAGGTATATTCCTAACAGTTCCCTTTCATAAATACTATATCCTTTCTGAACGTCAGATAACTTCTTAGAAAATAAAGCTAAGGGTTTCCAACTACCTCCTTCTAAATGTGCATCACGGATCCAACAGTGAAATCCGAGGCATCACTGAAGAGAGCTAACGCTGAGTCAGGATTTGGAAAACTTAATAATTTAGCTTTCTCTAGATATTTTTTGCACTGTTCAAATTTTCTTTTGCTTCATAGGTCCACGTAATTTTAAGTTTATCCCTTTTCTTGAAACCCTTTAAATACTCATGAAGAATTGTTTGGTTTTCGGCAACATCTTTGATGTATCGCATATAGAAATTAATGTGACCCAGGAAGTTACGCAATTCATGAATAGTTTTTGGTAACCTATAATTCAAGATAGCATTTACCCTTTCAGGAAGGGGTTGGAAGCCATTAGGAGCAATCCGATATCTAAAAAATTCTAACTTATTTACACCAAAAATATTTCCAAGATTTATACGAAAACCTTATTTATTTAATCAAGAGAAAGCTTTTTTAGGTGCTCAGAATGTTCATCTTCGGTTGAAGAAGCTAATAAAATATCATCTAAATATGCAAAAATAAAGTCCAATAAAAAAAAACTTCATTGATGAAAAGCTAAAACGTAGATGGGGCAGTCATTAATCCGCAGTTTATATCTTTACATTCATATAAGCCGAATGGCGTTATGATGCCTGTTTTTTCTTTATCTTCTCCCGCTATTGGGATTTAAAAATACGCCCTAAATTGATCAATTTTCAGAACATTTGTTGTTGTTTTTTTAAATATGATGGAAGTCCTCGATTTGTGGAATGGGATAACGATCTAGAATTGTTTGTGCATTTAAGAGCTTGGTCACAAACTTCTAACTTTTTACCAACTAAATGGAGTGGATTTGAAAATGAAGATTTTGAAGGTCTAATTATATCATTATATAACATAAATTTGAACTCCTGTTTGGCTAATTTTATTTTATTTGTATCTGACTGGAGAGCTTTTGAAAAAAACAGGCGGGCCTTTTGTACCTATATGATGTTTCACATTATGTTTTGAGCTAGAAATTAATAAATTTGGTTTGGTTAAAGTCGGATATTGTAACAACGATTTTGCATACTGAGAATTTTTATTTGTTGTGCTTCTGCTATTGGCACTTGTTATACACGTAATATGGATTACAATTGATAAATTTGTAACACCATCTAATATTTTTCTATTATGCATACCAATTAGTAATTTAAATTTGGTTAAAAGTTCTGAGATTAAGATAGCACGATCCACTTTAGCGATTACGAAAGGAAACTGGAATGGTCGACGTAGGCCCAAATCCGAAGTTAAAATTTTAAAACCAAATGTGAGTATTACTGTTCCATTTGCAGCATACAATTTAAAGGAATTACATACTTTATGGTTTGATGTGGCTGGAATAATCAAAAGATCAGCACCACTATCAACAAGAAAGCGTAAACTGGTTGTTTTATCGTTAATAAATAAAGGGTAATTACAGCAATCTTCAAATTCCTTTGCAGCAGAATCTGCCATCGAAACTACTGCTGTTCGGAGTTTTCCGACTCTTTCCAGCTGTATGGACTCTTTCATTTATTCGGGTAGCATTTATTTCTAAATTTGAAATGAAAATAACACAATGTTCCATTAGGATTGTATCTCTAGACTGACTACGACTCCTATCTCGAAGAAAACCAGATTGGCGAAATTTATTTTTAGCCTGTCTGTGCACTTTTAGTTCCGAAATTTGTTTTTCTAGGTTAGAGATTTTTTCTAGCATTGTACTCATCGCAGCATTTTCAGAATCAGCGGAATAAATTTCTGTAGAAGAGCTCATTTCAAATACTTTTTCTGCCATTATAAACAATTGTCTAAATCTTCGTTACTTACAACCAAAATATTTTTAATGGATTCTGGCCAATGCACAAAGTACTCAAAACTTTATCAGATAGGTTCGTTCTGCCAAGCAATTTCATTTTTCTCAGTAATTGACTATGTTTATAACGTCCAAAGAAATTCCTTTAAGCAATTTGGTTATAACTTTTTTTCGCTCTCTTTAAAAGTACTGAGCAATATTTCTTTCGCAACTGCATACTTATAATTCCGGTCATTTTGAATTATATCCCATATATTTTCGACTACTTTCGGTTCTAATTGTGCGACAAGATAGTTAAATTTAGTTTTATCTTGGATTATATTTGCAATAGAAAATTATGCCTCTTCTTGGAGAAATCAAATTTCTGGTTTCTCTTCCCAAAATGGAAAAATGTTTACGCTTATTATACGCTTATTTACGCTTACCTTAATAGCCTCGTACCTCTCATTTGCAGTGTTGAAAACAGAAGAGTCGCCGGTAGCCATAACCACGAGGAGAGAAATACTTTTCTCACTTCCGGTCACCAATTGTACAGTTCAATATGTACAGTTCATAAAGATCGGTTATTAGAAAGGACTCTATTTCCGGAATGATTAATGCAGATTATATTTCATATTAAAATGAAGTGAAAATATATCGTGCCAACACCTTTTTTGTTTTAACAACAAGCAACTCGTATTGCCAATTTTAAAAAGACAAACTTGCAAAAACAAAGATAATAATACACAGCTGCAATCTGAAAAGCTTTATAGCAAAAGGTTTTGAAAATCTCTTGAAAGGAATTTTTCTTATTTCAATTGAAAGGCTTTACGAACCAATAATATAGCTGATACACGCTGCAATCTGAAAGGTTTTACAGTTAGCAGAAACATGCTCAATATCTTAGTCTAAATTAGGCTACCAGAAGCGGCATCTAGTAATAGCTTTCATGTTTAAAATTTCGAGTTGAGTATCATGATGTAATTCGAGTAAATGTTTTCAATATATCTTAAGAACTACTACTATCAACCTAATCTATATAAATACAAATATATCGCGAAATGTATTGCTAAGCGCAAAACTAGAGAACGGCTGGACCGATTCGGCTAATTTTTGAAAAATATTTTCGTTAAGACACGAGGATGGTTCTTATGGAAAGAAAAAAAAGAAGAAGAAGAAAAAACTGCGAGGAAAATAGTGAAAGCGACAATTTTCTTACTTTCCGGCCAACATTTTTCATTTCCTCCCCCTCCACACCAAATGAGTAAGATAATAGGAAGTAATGATTTGTTGGGAAAAAAACGCGAAGTCAGTTGGTTTTTATTCACAGGCTTTGTCCTTGATTTCAATCGGCATATTGAATTCTAAATATGACAATTATAAAAACCAAATGGTGACGGAAAGTTAACATCTTGAGAAAATGTTGCTCCACAAATAAAAGGAATATATTAAAAAATATTTATAAAATCAGATAATGTATAACCAGAATGTATATAAAATTTAGAGATAAATACAATATTTAGAGATGATTTAAAATATTGACAATCTATTAATATATTCATTAAAGTAAAGAGGAGTATAGAAAGGAGAAAATTATATATATAAAGGAGGAGAAAAACAGCAATAATATCGTTCGTCTTTCCGTTGACTCACTTGTGGAGGAGTATTGAGTGTTAGCTCCTTTTGCTTTAGAGTAACATACACTAATGTCATGGGTTTGGTCCTTGGCTTTCAATCACAACACATTGAATCAACTCAAAAATTAAATAATAAAATTAAAATAATAAAAAATTAAATAATAAAAATTCAATTTAGAAAACTTTTGAAGTATTTGTTGCAGAATTAATTTTTTTCAAAAATCCTCTCTGTTAATTAAGTGAACAAATCTATTGTCATAAGGATGTTCGAACTTCCTTTTATCATGGAGCCGGGTTTTTTTTCGATACTAAAATGAATTCTAGAACAAAGCCAATATTTTTTGCATTAATCTATTATTCAGTAGACATTCGTCTCATGAAGTTGTTCGTGTTTTCCGATGTGAAGAATTACAGATAATGGGATAGATAATTTTCTTGAAACGAGACTAATTGGGTCACAAAACTATTCTGTTTATATTTAAAATGTCATTTGAGGGATCTCATCCGATTGATTTTCATTCGATTAGTTGATGCAAAATTTGTTACAATTAATTAGTTACAAAATTTATGCATGCCCATTGCGAGATTGAAGATTTTACGCATAAATGTATTGTATATAAAAAAGTAATAATGAAAACATTGATACGCTGTATATGAGGAAACAATTTATTCTTTGTCTTCAAAGGATTGGCTGTAATTGAATGCTAAAGGAAATGTCATAGGTAATTAGTTCCCTGTAACTGTCGAGGACTTTTCAGAAATTTTTTAAAGAGTAAACACTAATGGCGGCAGGTGCAACAGGTGCTCGAATAGTATTTTTCGGTTCACATAAACAACCGAGTTATGTTGTTGAAACATGCGCAATTCCTAGCAAAGACTTACTTAAAGATGGAGAGATTTTAATTAAAATATTAATTTCTACGATATGTTCGTCAGACATCGTAAGCATAGACGGAAAACGAGAACTAAAACCACCGTGGTAAAATAAGTTTTATCGGTTATATGTAAATATAACTTTTCATTTTTAATTATTTTGCCTGAAATTATTTTGTGCTTTAATATCGTTTAATTCTAATTTGATAAAATTAAATATTGTTAATTTTAGTGTTTTAGGGCATGAAGGAGTCGGTGAAGTGATTTACACAAAACGATACTGTAATGGTCTGTCTGCTGGAAACAGAGTTGTGTTTACTATGTACGACAATTGTGAAGCCTGTGTCATGTGCAAGTCAGATATGCAGGAATGTTGCTTATCCAAAAATAGGGTATTGTATCCAAAAATCTGATTTATCCAATAAAATTTTATGCTTGATTTTATAAATATATGAATCTAATTTTGTTTTAGCATACTTTGTATATATACATTATTGCAATTTAGAAATGGTGAGTAGTTTTCAAGGATAAATTATTTAAAAATTATTAAATGTACTTGTGTAAAATGCATTTAGTTTATGGAACTACATTAGTACTCTTTGGTATATAGCTAATGTTAATTTTGTGCTTAATATTTTTGGAAAGTTGATCTTCTATTTAGCATTGTCTTAAAATATTTTTTTATATTGGCAAACTTTTTATTTGGAACTAAAGCTAAATTATTAGATACAGTAGGTGTAACTACTCAAATATCTTTCCTTTTTAAGGCAGATTTTTTTCAAAATATTTTCTTGATTTTTAAGGCATGCAATTCATTCAAATTAAAGTCAAGTATCATTTAAATTTCAGAATTTAATTATATTGAGCTTACAGACCAATATAATTAAAACACACACATACACACACATTTCATTCTTTGCAATTAACTGATTTGTTAATCAAGGATACTGAATAATTATGTATTAAATATTTCATTAAAATTAATTAATATTTAAAATTGTGTTATCAAAGCTCAGTAATTTAGTAATTTTACTTTTTCTTAAAATTATAGATTTTGTTTATACAGGAGGTTCTGAAACCATTTGTCTGGAAGATTATTCATAACTAAATGTTTCAAATTTTTTTATACCAGCTTAATTTTTATTAAACTGTTATAACTTAAATGTCCTTGCAGAACCAAATCAGCATTGCAAGAAATTTTTTCCTCCCCAGTGGGTAATTATTCTGAGCATGGCTTCTCAAAAGTTTATCACTATTCATTCAAAGGTTACTTCAAAAATTGTAAGCTTTATAGGAGGGACTGTTTGAAAAAGAATGGAGCATTTTTCAACCCCTTCCTTCTCAGCCTCAAGAGACTAATTACCCAAAAGGGAGATTGGGTTGTAATTTAGCTTGCTATCTTATCTTACTGACTGACCACTTCCATCCCCCATTAAATACTCCCCAACTTTTTTTTGAATTATTAATATGTAGTTACAAACTAAACTATCTGGTTCCATTTTTTGAAAAACTATCACATCTTGGAAAGGGAAAAAATATTTTCCAATAGGGGCCTTAAATTTTTAGATTAAAATTTCATGTAGTTAAATTTATTATTGCATATCTTTCTTTATTCTGAAATTTTTACAAAAGGCACTATTCTGCAGGTTGTCTTTTCATTAAAAATTTTATATAAAATGAAAAAAAAAAAGCATTTAGGTAAATAAATGCTTTTTTCAAAATGCACTGAATCAAAAGGGATTTGTCACTTTTAGTATAGTTTCGTTTTTAAAACAAAAATCACAAGAAACAGTTTTCAGCATTTTAACATTATCTTAGAATCTATCCTTTGTAAATATCTAGGTTAACAGATTGGTACATTTAAAAAAAATATTATGAATTCCAAAAAGTGTAAGCATATGAATTGAATGTTTCAAATTAAATGGTTTCATATTTGCCATATTTCTCAATGGAATCAGGGTGAAGCAACTGCAAGACCAAAATTAATGCTATTGGGAATGATAATAAGAACACATTTATATCGAGTAAGCAGCCTTCATAATTGATTTTAATAATTTTCATCAAAAGTTTTTATGTTGATTCTCTATATAATTTTTTTAATGTTTTCCTAATTAAAAGAATCTTATGTTAAGAAGTTGAAGTACCTATTTAAAAGAAATTCCTTATATTTAAATACTGCTTGTGTAATTTATATATATTTCAAACATCTAAGGTTTGATTGATTCACTAATCAACTACTGAATATAGAATTAGTAAAATGATTAAGGTATTACATTAATCATGAACAGGGTCTGGTATAAATCTGCTTTAAATTTTAAAAAGTAGTGAAAATTGATTTTGTTTAGCATTTTGTTACAATTTACGAGCCATTATTCATTTTATTATAATCATTACCCTCACTATCCCTAGTTTTTATTGTTTTTTGAGAATCAGTCACTAAAATGCAAGACATTTTTTTCTTTTTCAAATTTAACTTTCACTATTTTGAAACTGTTAGTATGGCAATACTTGAAATTGTGGTAATTAATTTTAAAGATGGATTTTTTTCTTTCCTTGTATTTCTACTTATAAGAAATTATTTATAGTTATTTTTAAATAGCTTTGGTTTTTGTTCAGAACAGAGTTGAAGTCTCAGAAAAAAATACAAATATCTGAAACTTTTATCAGTTATTTTTTTTTTTAAAAAAGGGATTTTTTCAAATTTTTATTTATTATTCCCTTCCCATTTATTTATTTATGATTTCATTAATTTATGATTACATTTTATAGATCAGTTTATAGGACTTCTTTATATGGATTCATTTTAAAGGACTTTCACATACTTTTCCACTAAGTGTAATAGCGTTTTTTTTTTTTTAAGCTTGAAAATTTGAAATAATTTTTATCTTGCAATACTCAGGATAAAACTCTGGGGCTTTTTTTTTGTATAGATACAAATTTACTTTGAATAAACTTTAATTTGAAGTATTTGGTTTGAATAGAGCATATTCACAATTTCTGCTTCATTGTAATCTTCAACAATGACATAATTTAACATTCTTTTATCAAAGAAAATAGTTTGCAGTAATTCATGTCCCGTGAAACATGTGTTTTGCATTCATCTCCCACCAACTTTACCTGTAAGGTAATCAAAATTCCATTATACTGGGGAAGGAATGTTGATGAAATCTTTACAATTAATTAAATACTTTGGTAAGACATATTTGCCCAGGACTTTCTCACAAATGCCAATTTGTTACCAGATAATTAGCCATAGATGTATCTTTACAAATTTTAAACATAACTTTCAGAGACGCTAGGTTTTTCGGAACAAGCTGATATGTTAAGAGAAGTGGAAAAATCTGAAATATCCTGAACATAATAAAAAAAGAATTATATTACATATAAAAATAGGATTCTGATGATTTTTAAAATTTTTTCACCAATATAACAATAAATCACTATATTACACTATAATACATTGCAATATAAATAACTGTAATGTATTACAAATTTTATAATGACATTCAAATTTATAAAATATTCTATTTTATTCATGCTCTACTTTAGAAAATTCATCCCTTCGTCGAACCTTCTTCATTGGAATGATAATTTATTTTTATTAAATTTCGTATTATAATAATATAAGCTATGACATTTTTCAAACAACTTAGAAAACTATTTTGTTTGTTTGTTTTGAAAACTATTTTATTGATGTAAAAGGTTTAATATTTTTTATTAAGCCATTTACATCTTCATTAGTTTGATTAATACCATTATGATTCATTATATCAAAAATAAATTTTTATCAATAAAAAGAAAGTCGAATATTTTTGATGGATTAAAATTTCAGCAAATTTTATTTAAATAAACATTTAAGTTTTGAGAAACTTTTTTCTTACTGAACATTTACTGTGTAAGTAATAACAACATGATAAATTTGACAGCTCTAGGCTCAATTGTCTTATTAGAGACTATTTTTCTCGATTTTTGCTTCTCGCCATCCACAGAAAATAAGACAACTTAAAAACATTAAAATATTTGAATAAAGAATTCTTAAACAAACTTTGTTTACACTTTGTTAATCCTTGCAATATGTAAAAAAAAGTTATGTTTACAAGCAACACTAATATATTGTGCATGGTCTTTTACTTTACTTTATTTCATTCAAAATTGTGCAAAAACTCAATTTTTTTTCAGTTATAATTATGATTTATCTATTAACACTTATATATCACTAATTATGAAGTAATTATTACCACATTTCTTTAAAAACTGATTCATTTATGATTTTTAAAAATTATTACTCCTGATTGTTTCAGAATGAATAATTGTGCCATAGGCAGTATTAAAAAATAGAATTAATGTGAATGCTGTTCTGTATATGGAAAAAAAAAAAATTGTAGAATAGATTTCTTCAATTCTTCCTAAAGTATTCTCATTGAGCATTTATCATAAAATGTTATGGTTCTTCAGAGGAAAGAAAATTAAAGTTTTCTTTTAAGGTTTATTGGAATTGAGTTTTTTCTCCAATAATTTCTGAACTTGCATTGATATTTCAAAGAGTTTTAAGTGTGAAACAAAATCCCATTTCTTATTTAATGAAGCCGTAACTTCTTTCAAGACTTTATCCAGTAATTGGAAAGAGAAGAAAAACTTAAACTCTTGCTACCCTTATGTCAAAATATAAATATAGTAAAACTTTCTTGACATCTTAATAGATGCATATTTCTATTTTACTAAATGAAATCTTACGCCATTGCTTATTTTATGGATAAACTTTACTGCAAAATATTGTGTATGTGGTTTATATAAAAGAGGAAAGAAACATCTATTTTTTGTTATTTTTACTTTGATACCAATAGATTTATTTTATGAATGGTTGAGCCTAATTTTTATAATAAGCAACTCAAAAACATGTTTAACTTTTGAAAATAAGTACTTATAAAACTTTGCATCCGTATTAATAATTTAAGAAAGATTTTCTTCTAACTAGAAAGCAACCTTTCTCACTTAAATCGTTTTCAAGGTAAGGAGTTTGTTATTCAACTCAAATTAGCTCCATCCAGACTACCTGCGGTCTTTCTTGTCCATCATTGTCAAAGAGGTCATTAGTTGTGGGGGACGGTAAAGGCGAAAAAACATGTTTTCGCAGATTGTAACAGCAAAAACCGATGTAAAAATAAACTGTTAGCACCCATCTTGAAGATAACTGAAGCGAGTAAAATGAGACGTTTCCGCCCGTTTGGAAGCAGATTTGATTTGCAAGAAAACACGTCTCCGGCGCTTATAGATCTAAGCAATAATTTGGAAATGAAATTATATCTGCATATAAAAGGAAGCTTTTCATCTAAAATGTTAATTATTTAAATAGTATTTGAATTTGATTCTTTATTAAATCCAGATCTAAAAGGCACTAAATGCTTTTGCCTTGAATTGAGATAATCTCAAATAAATTATGTAGCAATCAACACTTATGTATGAGATTATTATTGTAAATATCAGAATTTTATTAATTTAACAATTTTGGTGACTTCCCTGTTTTTTGTTTTTGTTCAATAATTTTTCAATAAAATTTTTGTTCAATAATTATTTTCCTGATTTTTTTAAAGATATGCAATGTATAAATTATGAAATTACATTCTCAGTTTTTTAATGAATTATGTAAATTAAACTTTATTTCTTTTAGTTAAAGAGCCCTCTTAATAGATCATCTTATCCTCATTATACTTGGCTAGAATAATGTAACAAACATCTCACCAGAAAAATATCTTTCTATTAAAAAAATTAAATCTTTTTTTGCCAATTAATACCTAATTATTTTGCAAATTGTCATCTTCCCATACTAGTGTTTTCAAGCCATTCAGTACTTTTAATCTTTTACATGACTAATTTTATTGAATGTATTGTAAACCTAAAATATTTATGCAATGCTTTGAGAGAATATTTTTTACACTGGCCGACGAGTTAATTGAACGTTAGAAAGTTGATAGCTGTCTGGAGATATGCAGTTATCACATTTTTATTTTTAACTTATTTAAGATTTTGATTGTAAGGTTGGGCAATTTTGACAACCCTGCTCACCTCTGATAGCAATCTCGCTTGCCGATGAGAGAGGAGGAGAAAGGAGAGCAAGGGTGAACAGAAATCGGCCTGAGATTGACGGGACGAACGATGCTCTGATAGTTTTGTGTTCTCGTATTTTTATTTCACTTTTGTGCTGTGGCCCATGTCTATTTGTAAATAAAATTTTGGGGCTAAAATTGGATGTGTTGACTGTTTTTACCTCTCACACTCAAAAAAAATCCTCACAAAAAGGATTTTTTACATTTGTAGCACTATATGGGATGTGAGCAGAGACAAATCACTAATTAAGTGACCGGTGGTCACAGCTGAGTGATCATCGTAACCAGTGATTACCAGAAGGGAATTCTTGAGTCTTCAGAACCTGTTTTTTCGAAATTCAGTGGAGATTATAACCAGAACCTGATTCCAGGGAAAGTGAAAAAGTCCTCGCGGATGTCACTACTTGGAACACTCGTGCGTCGATGAGTATTCTAATTTTCTGGTGGATTTCAGTGTTCTCTCAAAGCTTCGATTTTTTTCCTGTGTCTATTTAAAATGGTGGTTCGTTGTCTTCTAATGCACGCCAAGTTTAATATGTAAAATGTCACTTCCAATTAAATTAAGTGCATTAATTTTTCTATCTCCAGTAACAAACCGCGTAAGTACTGTAAAGTTTTCTATATTTCGTATTCCATGTGGCCAAGAGTCAAAGTTAGCCTCCAATAGAAATAATTAGATATATTAGATGTTAAAGAAGAAAAAAATGTGTATTGAAATACTCTTTTATCTGCTACGTTTATCTATTTCGTTTTGATTTGGTTTCAAAATATATATATATATTTCTATTTCTGTTGCACTGATTTGATAAAGCTAGAATTAAAATTCATTGGTTTTCTAAACTAAATTTTAATTGTGTAACTCTGGGTGTATTAAAAGTTTATATATAAATAATATGCTGCTTATTTTAACTGAAACGAAAGTAAAGTCAAAGAAGTCTGGATCCCTGCATTTTTTATTATTGGTGATTAATTGCTGCATGTGCTCTTTCTGCTGATCCTTTTCTTGACATATTTTTTGCTAGTTGTAGATGTTTTCAAGCGGTAATTTCATAGGAATCAACGTAGCTATATTTAATTTCCGGTGTTATGCTTAAAGGTTTATTTATTTATTTTTTACTTTGTGAGCTTAAGAATGCAGTAATTTATTTTTGATGCATTACTGAAAACTCTTTTGTGGTTAGACGTTATAAATCTTTCTCTTTAGATATAATATACTTCTGTTGATATTAAAAATATGATTTGAACCCTTTTATTATTTTTTTAAAGAGATGCTTTGTCACATATTGTTGCGTGCGTGAGCGAGATTAGATGCAACTCAACTCCAGATTTTATTATCCTTTAAAAAACTTCAACTACTACTTTGTAAAAACCTGTGACGTCATTGTTTTGTTTTGTGTTCTAAGAATACAAAACAAGGTAAGAATTAATTCAGCCCGGCACAAACTAAGAATTAATTCAGGAGAATAAGCCGGATAATAAACCTCCATCCTCCTCCGCCTCTAATAAATGTATGTTGATGTTGTTAAGATACTGGTTTCCATTTTTTAAGCGTATTCACTTGTCATGAAAAGATGAAACATCCCATCTTATTTTACGAAGTTAAAGAATCTGATGATCCAGCGTTTTAGTAATTTGTAGATTTGTTTTTGTATTACTGAAGAATGCTGGTGCAACATAACTAATGGCATCCGCTACAGGATTTGTATAATTCGATGTGGATAATAAGTGAGAAAAAGGCTAGTGAAATTTGATTTTTAATTTAAGTGATTTATTGTACTTTGAATTTGTTTAAGATAAAAATGGAACATTTAAAAAGTAAAGAACTGCTGCACGTTCAGCATTTACACGTTTATATAACGCTATTAATGATGTAATTTCTAAAGATGGTGCCAACTTAACAGAAAATTTTGATTTGTTGGCTGATTTTGACTTACTTGGTGGGAAATATAATGAACTTCATGTATTAAATGATGAAATTATGAATTTCATGTTGATTGAAACGGAAACGAAACCAGAGGAATTGGATGCTGAAACTTTTGCTGCAGATGAATATAAAAAGAAATTTAAGCGAATCAACATTATTTTGAAAAACAAAAGTAATAACTGTGAAGAAAGTGATGATTCTAGTTCTGTTCAGTGTAATTCTAAAAAAAAAAAAAAAAAATTAAGTTACCGTTTTTGGAATTAAAAAAGTTTGGTGGTGAGATTAAAGACTGGTTGCCATTTTTGGGTCCGTTTAGTAAAATTGATAGTGACCCAAATATTGACGAGGCTGATAAACTTCAATATTTGATACAAGCTACATTGCCTTCTACTAGAGCTAGAGAGTTAGTTGGAAGTTTTCCACCTTCAAAGAAAATTATCACAAAGCAGTAGACTCATTTAAATCCCGGTTTGGACGAGATGACTTACTTGTCGAATTCTATGTTCGGGAGCTTTTGAAGTTAATTTCTATAAACTCTAGAGATCAGAAAGTAAAACTTCCTTCTTTGTACGATAGGATTGAGACACAGCTTAGAGCTTTAGAAAGTTTAGGAGTAACAACAGAAAAATATGCAGCTATGCTCTTTCCTTAATCGAATCTTGCTTATCCGAGGAAGTCCTCAGAGTTTGGCAAAGGAATAATAGTTACAGTTATAAAAGGGAAGAATCTCGACTTGAAAATTTAATGCAGTTTTTGAAAAATGAAGTAGGAGAAGAACGAATCAATCTAGCCATGAAAGGGTTTTCTGTTAAAGACAGTCCTAAGATTTATACATTGAAAAAACCCTTGCACACTGCTGCTGGACTTTTTGCTGGAAGTCACATTTCTACCAACTGTGTCTTTTGTAACGAAAACAGTCGTGAAAATAAAAATTGCAAACTCGCTCTGAATTTAGATTTACAAGACAAAACAACTTTGCTGGCCAAGAAAAAAATGCCGTTATCGATGCTGTATAAGAGCCTTCCCTGGAAGACTGCAGCTTCGGAGAGAGTCCCTTCCGTCGAATCGGGTTCCAGAACCATACCTGGTCACCTTCCTTGAATTCATGTCCGGTGGCTTTAGTGTCGTACTTGGTCTTCATCTTTTCCGTCGTTATGTTGATCCGATCTCGAGTAAACCTGTGTACGTCTTCTAAACAGGCTTGGATCTCTTGAACGTAATCCACAGGCGAAGAAGGCGTATCCGATGGACACCTGAACTGAGGATCACAGGGCAGTCGGAGTTCTTTTCTATTGCCATTGCCCTTCCGAGGAAGAGGCCCCAAGATGTCAGAGGCGAGTTTCCCAAATGTTGCACCTACATTATACCGCTGTAACTTAACACGACTGCGTGTTTTTAGTCCTTTACGGGCGTTACAGTCGTCACATGTTCTGCCCCATTCTCGAACATCATCTTTCAAGTTGTTCCAATAGAAACGCTCCCGGACTTTACGAATTGTCTTCATGACTCCGAAGTGGCCACCTGCAGGAGTGCTGTGTAACTCCTTCAGTACTTGATTTACCCTTGATCGGGGCAGTACAAGTTGCCACCTGCAAGATTTCCCATTTTGTATACAAGATGATATTTCTAATTCCGAGGAAATTCCAGAGATCCCAGTAGCGCTTAGTTCCAGTACTGAGGCTTGAAATGTCCTGCCATTTAGATCTTGAATTGTTTGATTGCATAAAGTCTATAATCGGTTTAACGTCAGGACCATTTATTTGTTCTTTGCGAACTTCTTCATCACTCCAGGGATCAGATTGAAGTGGAACGGCTCCTGCGATTTGGAGCACAGTTGGTTTTACAATCCCAGATTTCTTTTCCGCAGAGGAGCAGTAGCGACTACTCTCGGAGCAGGGTTTTCTTGATAAGGCATCTGTATTTCCTCCTCCAGATCCCAAATGGAAAAGTGTCACGACTTCTGATGTGCAGTGCAAGGATTTATTTTTGAAGTCGATTACAAAATCATATTTCTTCAGGAAGCCAGAAAATTTTTCTTCCGAGTTGTTCCGTAACATCTCTACGCCTGATGGTCACGTTGGCTCCTGTGTCAACGTTCATTCGGCAGGGAATTCCGTTGACGAATTCCAGATGTTGATCTTCCTGAATGGTTCTCAAAATATCAGCAGCATTCAGCCCGTAGTGATGCAGCCAGTTGACAAGCCTTCGTGGCTGGATCCCAACCATTTGCTTCTGCGACGATGGAGAATTGAGTCTTGTAGACTTGCCACAATGTTTTTCCGTCGTAAGTGGACACTTAAATGCTTGATTTAGGAATTACAGGCACAGGTTGAGCTATTTTAGGCTCTCGAACATTCGAAGATTGGTTTTCAGATTTTATTTGTGCATCTTCCTTTCTCTTCAATTTTTCCTCTATTTCTTGTTCAAATGCGTTCAATCTTTCATCAAATTTCTCTTCAACTCTACGGAGATTTTCACCATTCTGCTGAATATTGCGAATTTTTGTATCGTTTTCTTGAACCTTTTCCGCCAAAGCATCCACTTTGGAGTTGATTGCTTCAACAATATTAGCTTGGCCTTGTTCTATCTTCTCCATCTTTTCTTGCCCTTGTTCCATCTTCTCCATCTTTTCTTGCCCTTGTTCCATCTTCTCCATCTTTTCTTGCCCTTGTTCCATCTACCCCATCTTCTCTTGCTCTTCTTTCATTTCTTTAATGAAAGCAAAGAGCTGTTCGAATTTAGTTTTCTCTGCTTCCTCTATTACTCTCGTTTTCACCATTCAATCTCACTCCTGACACCAGTTGTTACTTTTATTTTTAGCGTAGCGGGTACGGATTGAATGGACTTTACTTGAGGACAGCACAAACAAATTTATTTACAGCTATTTACAGGATAATTGATAAAGTAAATATTTCAGGTAAACACAATCCAGCAGTGAACAGTCACTTACAGCGTAAATGCAAGTCTTACGCACAATAAAAACAGTATGCAAAACAGCTATCGTATAGCACAGTAACAGTAAATCACAGTGAGCTCAATACAACGTCAGCAGCAAACGCATCTCACTAATCCTCCAGTCCAGCGAGACGCTTCTCTTCCGGGAGAAAACTCTCAACTAACTCAGTCACTCCGGCTACTCCTCCCTTATATAACCGAGGAGGCGCGTGCTTCGAAACACGAAAAACATCTCAAAACTACGCGCGGGATCCAACGGCTACTTGACTATTCCTTTCGCCAAACCAACCAAGCTGGCGCGAAGCTCTTCTCCAAACGTCGCCATTTTTGGCGCATTTTCGCGGCACTCGCCCGCTTGTAACAGTGTTTACAGGAATATGAACCTTATTCAGAATTGTGTTTAGAAAATTTTCGCAATTCCAAATGTAGCCACGATTAAACATTTTCTCAATTTGCTTCTCGGTTAACATCAATATGGGTTTATTATTTTAAGTGAAATGGAGCAAATGATTTTGAAACAATAAATTAACACAATGTGGTGGACAAAATGTTCCTATCATTGGATTCTGAAACGGCACCCATATAAGTGTGCTTCAGGGAGAAAGTTGGTTTAAACCAAAAGAATTAGGTGAGCATTGCGATGTATTCTATGCATCCAAGGGTAAATCCTATGATGGGTTAGTTAGAGCCGATTAGAATGATTATGATTTTAAAAAAAAGTTTTTGAGGGTGATGGTAGAAAACAACAGCTCAAGGAGAAAAAGACCAATAATAGTAATTTTTATTCTAAGAAGAATTTGGAAAATCTAAATTTAGAGAGCTAACTTATGGCTCCAATAAACATTTTAAGCGAGAATGTCCAAAAATTAAGGTATTCGATTATAAAAAGTTTAATGTGAACATTGTTTCCGCTGGGGGGGGGGGGATAGAATCAAAATCAAAAGGGAATACATTTACTCTAAAGTTATTCCTAGGCAGGCTATTAAAGACAAACTTAGTGAGCTGGAAAAGGCATCCATTATTGTAGCTGGGAAAATATCTGAAACAAAGTTTTTGTTGTCAGAAGAGACTTGGTTCCTGAAATTTCAGTTGAAGGTGCTTCCACATTACACTTGAAGGGTATTTTTGGTTCAGCGGTTAAATGTTCTTTCGCGTACTTCCGTTAAGTCTTGCTACTGGTGGCCAATGGTGCATCAGCAAGTTTTGTGCTTTAGTAGATATTTTTATGCAGGATGTGTTACTTCCATCGGATGTTCTAAACATGTTGGGAGGGGAAATTCACTGGCTCAGGACCTGAGGAGTGACTCGGGAAATTTTGATGAAACTGAGGTTTCATCTGGAAATCTGCAGGAGAAAGCACAGGATAACATTATCTTTGAGGAAGTTCAAAGCGAAATTACTTCATGTGAAAGTGCAGTGGGAATTGTTGATAGTAAGGTAATAATCATTGAGATAGGTAAGGGAAGCATTGTGACTGATTCTTTTCGCTTTGAGCAGGAACAGTGTGCCGAATTAGCAATGGCTTGGAAGCATCTAAAGAAGGCCAATATAACTGCTATGAGGTAGGCGGCTATCTATTTTACAGAGGCAAAATACTCGGGGAGAGTATTGGACAACTAGTAGTTTTCCAAAGTGTAGATGAAATGAGATACTGAAACTTGCTCATACCTCAGTGTTTTAGCTGTCATAAGATTCTAGAACGGATCAAGTACTCATTCTTCTAGGAAAGTATGAGGAACTGATTCTTAAAAATTTTGCGATTATTGTAAAGAGTGTCAACTCACTCAAACTGTTAAAACTAACAGAATACCAGTTACGCCTGTCGTTAGGCTTGAATTACCATTTCAGGTAGTGAATAGAGGACCGATTGATCCTCCAAGTTCGAAAGGACATAAATACATATTGTGCATGGTTGGTCGGCATACTAAATGCAGCAAATCCATGCCGTTGACTAGTCTTAGTACAAAGGCAACATGTGGACTTTGTTAAGTATATTTTCAAGGACAGGTTCCGAATGTTATCGCCTCTGATAACGAGACGAATTTCTTAGCCGAACAAACAAAAGAGTTCGAAAAATGGATAGGGTTTAATCCAAGATTCTCTATTCCAGGATATCCACAATCAAATGGGATGGTGGAAAAGTTTAATAGAACCTTGAAAAACATGCTGCATAAAGTAGTTAGGGAAGAAGGTAGAGGGTGACACTTACAAATTCCTTGTGTGTTATTGGCCCCATTCAACCACAGGTGTATCTCCATTTCAATTAATGTATGGTAGGCAGCCACAGGGTCATTTTGTTTGCCACAACAACGTGGCAGCAGAGTTGCACAGTGTTTTAAGTGACAAGAATAATGATGCCTTTGGAAAGAAAAACACTTTTTATTTTAAAAATATTCAACATGAATTCTATATAGAGCGTTCAACTAAAACAGTCATGCATCACAATCCGAACATCCTTTTTAAATATCCAACATACTGGCAGTTACCACCTACCCGACGACTTCCGATCACATGATCAAAAACACAACGTCGTGATGATTTGCATAAAGGGGGATGAGACAATTTATACCCCTTGGTTAACACCTTTATCAATCTTAAAATCTACTTGAACTGGAAACATAATTATACAATTAAATTGTACTTCCATTTCCAAATACATGGAAAATATGAAATGAAAATTTGAGAAGGCTGCAGAAAAAAGCTAAGCGTATTTCAGCAGCACAACAGGAAAAAAACAGTGTATTATCACAATTTCAGATCGTCTAACAGAGTTTTCGAAGTTGGAAATCAGGTGATAGTGTTAATCTTAGATTCAACTAATAAATTATTTGCCAAATGACAAGGTCCTGCAGCCATCGTTAATAAACCTAATTCCCATTCATTTTTAGTTAAACTGCCGGATGGTTCAACCAAGCATGTTCCCCAAAATAAGCTACACACGTAGCTAGTTCTAATTCTATAAATGTCATTTTTGAAGAAGAAAAAGAATTCGCGCATGTTGAAACTTTACTCACCTCTACCAAAGAATCTAAATTTTTTGAAATTCTCAATAATCTTGAAACTTAACATTTAGGTAATTCTCAATTTTAAACACTTAAAGATTTAATTTTAAGGTTTAAATACATTTTTACTAAACCTGTGCCGCCAGCTACTGTTGGTAAACTTAAAATTGAATTATTACCAAATGCAATGAAAAAAAAAAACTACCCTTGTTACGGTGTTTCCATTGCATACAGAAAGGAAGTTGAACGTGAAATACAAGAATTATTAGACTCAGGTTTGTTAGAACCATTTTTGCATGGCTAAAAAGGATTCTTCAGTAAGAATGTGCATAGACTTTAAAGTTTTAAATGCAGTCCTGGTTTTTAAAGGGGTATATTGGCAAATAAAAGTGGATAAGGAAAGTAAATGGTTGATAGCATTTACTACTCTTAATGCTGTGTACTAGTGGAAGACTCCCTTTTGGTTCGGCTGGGACATCTGGCACTTTTCAACGAGAAATGAACCTTGTCTCAAAATCTCATTCAGAGTATGTGCAAGGCATACATAGATGATAAATTGAGTGTTCTCAGGATAAACTCCTTTATACATGATTGCCATTTATACATGATTAATAATTCTATTATTAATAAACTTTATTATACTACTTTTGGTGGTATGGTCATACTGAAAAAATAGATTTTAACCAGCTATGCATTGAAGAAGCAACATTTAATTTATTCCATTTTATAAAGAGATTTCCCTAAAATTATATTTTATACCTTCTAATAAATATATGAATTTATATAATTTTTATAATTTACTTTTTTATTTTCTGAAGCAGATGATAATGTATTCTTTAAAAAACTTTGTAACCACTAAATAACATTATATAGTCTAATAAAATGAATGATGATGGTGATAGAATTAAATTTTTACTATTTTAAAAATTAAACCATTTTTTTTTCAGTATGGCTCTTGTGGTTTAAGTGCTGGCACTGGTTTAAATGGATGCTTTGCAACTCATATGGTATTAAAGAAAGGAACTGAAGTCGTTAGCGTTCCTGTAAATGTTTCAGACATTGTTGCTAGTCCTGCGAATTGTGCCCTTTCTACTATGGTCCATGCTGTTAACTTTGCAACTTCCAATTCAAAATTAAAGCAATCAGTTGCCATCATCCAGGTTATGATTATTTAAGTCTTATTACTTTCATTAAAAGATTTTATTACTATTTCTTCAAAATTTCTTTTATCTTTTGTGTTTATTAAATTGAGACTGAAATCATGTGTCTTATTCATTTTAAGATATAGTTGTTTTCTTTATAATTCCCATTCAAGGTTTGTTTGCTTATCTGTCTTTGCTTCTACATCATATACATCTAATTGTAATTTGATTAGCAATTTCTTTTCCTAGAATTTTATTGTAAAAAGTTTTTTTAAACATTTTAAAATGATTAAAACAGCATTAAACTTTTATTTGTGTGATTTAAAATTGAGTATTTTAAATTGAAAAAAATCAATTGTTTAATTTTTTTATTTTCTGATAATTTGCTATTTTTTATATAAAAGAATCTAATTTAATGAATTTTTATATAGTATTTTTAAAAATATGTTATTTGTCTGTAAATGTTCTAAAAATTTTTGTTTAATACTTTTGTGCATAAATAATTTTTAAGGCATTGTATAAGAACAGTTTTGATATTTAATTGGAAAAAATGATTTCACTCAAAAATAGTAAGTGAAGAAATTTTAATATTTCTCCAAGCTTTTTTCCACCAATTTTTATTAGCCTCATTACTAAAATTACTTTTATAAAAATTGCAGTCATTTAATTATCATAGAATTGATGAAAATAATGCTGAATTAAAGAACATATTTGAAATCTTTTAGTTAAATTCATTGCTTTTTAGTTCATTAAAAACTAGTATTAATTTTTTTCGGAATTAAAAACTAAAAAGAAAAAAATATTCTCCATTTTTATGATGTCACATTTAAATATATATTATAAATGTATTCTGCAAAATCCTATATAAACATTTGATAAGATTGCATTCTTGACTTATTTTAAAAAAGATTTATATTTTTTGTAATGCTATTGCTGTTTTTATTCATTTCACTGAAGCGTGTTATATGTAATGACATGACAAATAAATGTAAATGTTTATCTAAGCTATTTTTTTATTAATCTGTTTTTTAAGCTATTTTTTTTAATATTTTAGAAATACAATAAATATTCTTACCGTTTTTTTTTTCTGATACAGGGTGCTAATTTGATGGGTCTTTATGGATGTGCTTTGTTACATGAAGCAGGTTTTGTGAAAGTATTTTGCCATGATATTTCCCGAGAGAGATTGAGACTAGTTCCAAGATTTGGTGGTATCCCTGTTTTAGTAGAAAAAGAATATGGTGAGGAGAAGAAAAAAAAATTATAATCAAACTATAATGTATTTATTTATGTAATTCTGATATCTGAAGTAATTTATGTCATTAAATTTTATGTTAAAATTAATCTAAAAACAGTTGCATAAAATACCAGAACTATATTTTCGTTGAAAGGAAAGAGGGGAAAAGCAATTACGTGTAAATTGCAATTTAAAATTATCACATAATGTAGTTTTGTAAGACCGTTATCTGTTAAATCATCATATTATATTGTTTGTAAAATAAATTTTTTGCATTAAAATTTACTGTATATTTGAATGGGGGAAAATTAGCATTGCTTTGGTTTTCATATTAATTGCATCTTTAACTTAATTTTTATCTATTCACATTTTCTTATTATTATTGTCATATAGTACAGGTAATGTAGTGAGGCCAATGGAAATGAACGCAACCAAGATCAACTCAAGATTTTATTATGTTCTCTAGCTCTTTGAGAAACTATTTATATACATTTTAAGGAACCTTCCAGAATTTGAAGGCCAGCAGAAAATTAAGAATTTAAATTTGAGTAGTCAACATAAATTTGCGTAATTAACATAAATTTTACATAAAGAGAATTAAAACAAGAGTTATTATTATTATTACTTGGCAGCCTGCCAAGTTGCTGTTTGCCAGTGGCTTGTATATGAATCGCAACCTTCCGCTTACGAGTCCACCGATTTAACCACTCGGCCACAATATGTTTGGTCGAAAGGACCAATTTCCACTACATTATTTTAAACCTTTTTTCAAAAAAATGCATATTCCTTCTACACTTTCAACTTACATGCTAAGGAATTTTTTTCTCATTTTGAATTTTATAAATCAACTACTGTGCTTTTAAATACTTAAACTTTTTTTTTATCCTCATACATTGCAATGTCTGTCTCTCTGTGTATATGCACACACACACACACTTATTACTCTTATTTTCTGTTTCATTCCACTTGATCTAGTTAATTAACTTAACAGAAGTTTTGTAAAATTTCTGAATAGGCTAAAAGACGACAGATTCCCACGCTCTGAGTGAATGGATAAAATCGCTGATCTAAACAAAATACTTTTTAAAAGATTCGTGTGTTTTCCTTACTTAATTAGGTGCATGCAGAGGAAATCGCCATAAAAATCTCTTTGTATTTAAGCTCTTTGAAAAAATAATTTTTCTATAAGAATCATATGGTATTTAAGACTAGGGATAATGATTTTCCTCTCTCTTTTCATTATTGTACGCTTGTACCACACTGCAAGCAGATATGCCTTGTCTGTGCCTCATATACATAAATCATAACCTCCCATGATGGAATAAAATGAACAAACTTCTGTCATCTATGTCTTCGAATCCACCTTCTGTATTAGACAAAAAGTATGTGTTTACATTATACACTGAAGTGACAAAAGTCATGGAATGACTGTTAATGTGGTGTCGGTCCTCCTCTTGCCCGGCGAAGTGCAACAACTCGACGTGTCATGGAGTCCACAAATCGTTGCAAGTCCTCTGCAGGAATATTGAGCAACGCTATCTGTATAGACATCCATAATTGTGAAAGTGTGGATGGTGCAGGAGTTTGGGCACGAACGGACCTTTCGATGATGTCCCATAAATGCTCGATGGGATTCAAACAGGGCGATCTAGGTGGCAGGTCATGCGCTGGAATTGTCCGGAATGTTCTTCAAACCAATCGCGGACAGTTCTGGCCCGGTGACATGGCGCATTGTCATCCATAAAAATCCCATCGTTGTGTGGGTACGTGAAGTCCATGAATGGTTGCAAGTGATCTGCAAGCAGCTGAACATAACCATTTCCAGTCAATGATCGGTTGACTGGTAGGTTCAGTTGCACCAGCGGACCGAGTCCACGCCATATAAAAAAAGCCCACACCATTATGCAGCCACCACCAGCTTAAACAGTGCCTTGCTGACAATTTGGGTCCATGGCTTCGTGGGGTCTGCGCCACACTCGAACTCTACCATGAGCTCGTGACAACCGAAATCGGGACTCATCTGACCACGCCAAGGTTTTCCACTGGTCTAGGGACCAGTCGGTATGCTCACGAGCCCAGGAGAGTCGCTGCAGACGATGGCGTGCTGTTAGTAAAGGCACCCGAGTCGGTCTTCTGCTGTCATAGCCCAAGGAAGACAAATTTTGCCACACAGTCCTATCGGACGCGTCCCTCGTACGTCCCACATTGATTCCTGCAGTTATTTGACGAAGTGTTGCTTGTCTATTAACATTGACCATTCTACACAGACGTCGGCGGTCTCGGTCGTTAAGTGCAGGTGGTCGCCCACTGCGCTGTCCATGATGGGATGTGATGCCTGAAATTTCATACTCTCGGCGCACTCTTGATACTGTGGATCTCGGAATGTTGATTTCACTAACGATATCCGCAATGGAA
Organism: Argiope argentata; assembly: GCA_026289955.1. NCBI lineage: Eukaryota > Metazoa > Arthropoda > Arachnida > Araneae > Araneidae > Argiope > Argiope argentata. The sequence goes on along the minus strand of JAOUZG010043327.1, from coordinate 3,509,103 downwards.
TGACCCATGCGTCTAGCTCCAACTAACATTCCACGTTCAAAATCTGTTAATTCTCTTCGTGCCGCCATAAATCACGAAAAATCTGTTCACATGAATAACTTGAACACAAATGAAAGCTCTGGAAAACGAACTGCGCATTTATACTTTTTCGCTGCGATACTACTGCCATCTGTATATTTGCATATTGCTATCCCATGACTTTTGTCACTTCAGTGTATATATATAATATATCCAAAGAAAAAGAGAGAAACAAAATAATAAACAAGCAAAAGAGGAAAACCAATATAAGAACTGTTTATTTGAAGAAGCAGTAATTTAATTCTTAAATAATTTTAGTCCTTAACATCAAGGAAATAGATAGTTATATTTTGTATTTCTGTCAAAATTTCTTTGTCCATGTCAAGGCAAGAGAACAGCAATGTAATAAATAAAAAGGTATAAAGCAAAAAAAAAAAAAAAGAGCAGCTGTTAAAAAATTTCTACTCAGTGTTTTGATATCTGCAACTTAGTAGCTAGGATGCTTAGCCTCTTTGATCATGTAACTTAGTAGCTATAATGGAGTCAGAACTCTAGTGATTAAGAATTTTAAAAAAAGTTGATTAATTAGAAATTGCTAGACAAACATATTCGCACATATAACGTTGATAATTCTTTTAAAATTAAATTGCTGTTTGAATTTCATTTACTTACACAAATTATAATTCTTGGTAACACATTTTCATTCTGGTTGGATATATATAAAATGAATCCCCCTAGATTTAATCAGGTTATTTTTAAATTGAATTTCAAACTCTAAGGTATTCTATTCATAGCACTTAGGGTACAAATTTTCCTTAGTTCCCCCTCTTTTAAGAGTATATGCATTCGTGATGATTTAGATTATATAATAACTAATATAGAAAATATACACAATACACTAATGTAATAAAATTGTATAGCTATTTGTCTCTATTAATTTATTTGAAGAGAAGTAAAGAAGGAAATTTTTTTTGTTCTATTTCTTTATTTTGTTTTCTTATTTCACTTAGAATGACAAAATAATAAAAAAAAATTGCTCTTTAATCTTCAAAATTATTACTTTCAAGGAATCCCTTAATTAATTATTCTTTATCTATTTTATAGTTTGAGAAAATTTGTAAACTTTCCATTGAGCTGTCTGTCACATTTTTAGTATTTTATTTTTGCTGTTTCTACACATTAATTTAGATAATTTGAGCTGAAATTACAAACTCAAATTGTAAATATGCCCCTCATTTTATATATATATATATATATATATATATATATATATATATATATATATAAGCTTGCACTTGTGATCTTACTACATATCATCTCATAACTTGTGAAATTTAAAACCTGAAATATCCTGTTATTTACATTCTTTTTTTGTGTGTGTGTGTTCAAATCTTTACAGACAATAGCCATAGTCAAATTGAAGAGGGCAAGGCTGATGTAGTTATTGATGTCAGCGGAAAATGGGATGTTATACCTTATGCATTACATGCCCTTTGTCATCGAGGCATTTATATATTTGTTGGCACTACATATGAAGAAAATAAATCAATCAATATTGATACAATTCTTAATAAATGCATTACTATACGAGGTAACTTATAGTCTGTGTTAATATTTGAATTTTATATTTATTATTCTTCATTTGAAAATCAAGTATGATAAAGTTTAAAGTTTATTCTACTTTTTAAGGATTTGATAAATATATTTGTATGACCATATCTTATAAATATCCATGTTTGCACTTAAAAAAATAATTTAGTTTTGCTTAACAGTTTTACTGTATACATTAAAGTTACAATACCAGTAAGATTTTTATTTGATGTATTATAACTAAACTAATTAGGAATTCCTCTTTGATTCCAGTTTACTAATTTGTATTTTTTTCTAGTCATTGGCTGTTTATTTCCTTATCTATATTGTTGTTTTTATCTATGATAGAAAACATAAAATTCTGAAATAGAATGGAAAGTATGTAATAGAAAGAAAGAGATCACTACTTGACAGAAAAAGAAAATAGTTGTTGTTTTTTTGCCAGTACTAATGTTTGTTAAAAGGTTCAATTAATTTTTTTATATATAACTTGGTCCCACAATAGATTTTTCTGCAATTTTTAGACTACAAATTATATATATAATTCACTTAGACTATTGTGTACGCCTTAAGCAGTCCTCATCTTTGAACTCTGTATCTCTCTAATTTTCTACCAGCATTCATAAAATTCAATTTTAAATTAAAGTGGAATCAATGAAAAATCAGTTTATATACCTTTTTACCTTTAAGACCTTTTTACTCAATCGGAACAAGTCTTTAAATAAAATTGAGAAACTGATTGAAATTTTATGTTCACTACTGAAATTGAAATATTATAATTTTTTATGATTTATAATATTTGAAAGAATTATTCTGCAAACATTTCACAGATTCAATGAGAAATTTGGTTTTTAATTTTTTTTTTAATTTATATAAATGTTTTCAACAATATTTCATTTTTTGGTTTATAAAAATACTTTAAAATGTTATGAAGTTTAAATTTTAGACATTCCTTTGTTCTTAAAGATTCATATTTTGTAAAATATTCTTTATAAATCTCACTTCTAAATAAATAAATCAACGTTTCTATCGTCTGCAATTAAAACTGGCCAAGTTATTCAGTTCTGAATATTGCAAGATTAGAACAATCAACAGTTTCATATTCTAGGTCACTGATTCTTGAGAAACTTGTGTTGGCTTCTTTCAGATGGTTGATAAAGTGATCTAAAATAGCCAGTTTTTATCAAATAGTAATATTGAAATTTTCATTTTAGATCATAGTGCCTCAAGAATATTTTGTTAAATATGATTCATAGAGCAGATGATATATGTAAAAATTTTAAAGTCGTAATTCATCAACATATTTTACTTCAATTTACTAAGAATATAATTATGTAATTCTCTTAGACCATTTGTCAAGAGATGTATGCCTATTACAAAAACTTTACAAATTATCTGCTAACTCAAAAATGTCTTGTAGATAGTAAGCTGCATTTGCTTTAATTAAAACTGTTTAATTAAATTAATATGTACTATAAAATATCATAGAAAATGTTCCCTTTCAAAAATACCATGTTTCATATTTGTTTCTTTTCATGCAGATGCATGCTGAATATTAAATTTTTATTGGTTTCATTTGGAATGATAGTTGATTTATTTTTTATCATGCGAGAACGTATTGTTTTGATTTAAAGATTTTGAAGTCTCCCAAATATACAGGCAAAATATATTTTACCTGCTTTTATCAGTATTGCATGAATTATTACATACACTTACAAAGTAAATACGTTTTCAAAAGGTTGACATGCTTTTACCAGTATAAGTTTATCATTACCTATGCTTCTGTGAAAGCAAATGTGTTTTTATTTTGGAATGATTAATTAAAATGAGGAGATTCATTGATTTAACAAAGGCGAATTCTTTGAATTTAACAATGTATTTTCTTCATATAAGTAAAAGTAGCAATTAAAAATCATATCTTATTGTTTTAAAATTTATACAGAATATGAAGTCAAAAATGTTTTACGTCAACAGAAATAATTAAGAGTTTACTATATTTTCCTGCAACTTATTATCAATTACTTTTTGTTCGTCATTTCTATGAAATGACGTCATCTTCCAGTTTGTTTACAATTTCTTACTTTGAAATAATTAATCTTGCCCTCAGAAAATTATCGTTTTTCTTTTTCTTTCCTTTCTTTCTTTTTCTTTCCTTTCTTTCTTTTTCTTTTCTTTTTTTTGGTTTTAACAAAAGCACGTTTGTAAAACATGACATATATTTATTCTTTAATGACATCAGAAGCACATTCTTACTAATTGTATTTCTCAAAACATTGTAAATATTAGAATATGATTTTTTTTAAACTTTCATTTTTAATTTTCTAGCGATAAAAAAAAAAGTTTTGATGTTCAGAAAATTTTCACATGGAGGGGAAAACAACACCGCTTTTCTAAAAGTTACTGATGGAATAATAATATAATCATGTAACCATATTAAACCGATATAAAACATATTTTCGAAAAAAATGGCTTTAAGGCAAAAGTTTTGGAGCTTGACCAATTTAGATTTTTTTTTAAAAAAAGAAGTTTTCTTTATTATTGACATGCTTGAAATATGATTGTTACATTGTTGTTTTAAATCATTTAAAATTCAAATTAATTCAGCTAAGCAGTAACTTAAAAAATAATGATACACTCATGATAACTTAAAATTTGTGATAGATTTCAGTTTTCTTTTCTTTTTTTTTTTTCTTTTTTTTTCAATTTTTACAATGTCCTATCGTTTTATTATTTTGTATTAAATTCAATATATTTAAGATTCAAAAAATGATTTACTTTTTTTAATTTCAGCTTTTGTCAACATGATGACAACATGCTAATAATAACTAATTTTTTTCTCTTTGTAGCACCATGTGCTCCTGCAATTTAAATTATTTTGTATTTTTGTAGACTTCAATTGTTTCAGTGAGTTAGTAATTTTGATATTGGAAATGATCATTTAAAACCTTGTCTTGCATTTATTGTGTAAAAAAATGACATTTCCTATTTATTTCATTTCATATAAAATCATATGCTCAAAATCACATATTTCTAGGTTTTATTTGCGGTAGTAATTAACTTTTTTTTTTTTTTTTTTTGTAATTTGAGATTTTGTAAATTTGATGGCAACATGTTATTAAAATGTGATCTTTTTGAGATGCTCGTTCAGATAAATATTAATATTTGTTTTATACGAAATAAATTGTTAAAAAATGCAATTAAATTAATTTTTAAAAAATTCATTAAAAAGATATTTAATATATATAAGTCAAAACATCAGAATGGTTGAAAATATTAATTTTTTATCCTTAATTTGATGCAGAAATCAATTTGCTTTTAAGATTTTCAGAAATTATAGGGAAAAAAATGTGAAAATTTTGTTTAATTTTTAATTAATTAAAATATTAATTAAAAATTCCAAAAGGGCTCCAAGGTGCACATCCCCATCCCCAAGATATATATGTGCCATATTTGTTAGCTGTACGTCGAACAATCTGACTTGTAGAGCGCCTACATGCACATTGAGCTTTATTATATGAATATAGATAACAATCAAAAATTTATTTCCTTTTACCATATATTTGCATCATATTGTTATGATTTAGAGACATTTCTGTTGATTCCACTATGTATCAATTTTTTGTTTATTCCCAAGATATGTTTCATGAGCTTTTAGATGTATATTTGTTTTTGTATAGTAAGAAATCATTGTGGGGTTTTACCCACTAATAATTATTCTGGCATATAAGTGTAATTCTGTCAAATTTGTTTTTCTACCTGTAAGGTTTATTATTATTTTTTTATTTCCCAAAAGAATGCAGCATTAAACCAAAGAAAATAATTAATTACACAATTTGATAATTGTTTAAAACAAGTAATTTAATAAGTGTTGAATTTAAGCTAAAATATTAGATAAGTTGATTTCCACAAAAAGTAGTTATTGAAAATAAATTTCCATGTTATAACTTTGCTGAATATAGAAATTTTGTGTGTGTTTCTATAAAAATACATTTTTTAAAAATCTGTAATATGTGTTTTATTTACATTCACACAACATATTTACTTTCTGGCTTTTTATTTTCTCCTGATGGAAAAAAAAAAGATTTTTAATATATATATTTTTGTTTACATAAAAATAATACATTTCTTATTTTCTTAACAGGTATTCAGGGCTACAAAAGCATTCATTTAAAAAATGCTGTAGATTTCTTGTCAAAAACTGCTCATAAATACCCTTATGAGTCTCTTATCAGCTCACCATTTCCTTTACAAGACTTTCATTCTGCAGTTGTCTTGGCACGTACAAAAAGATATTATCGAACAGCTGTCAAGCCATCGCATGTGCTTTCTGAATAGATGTATCATTAAAAAAATAATAGTAAGTGTAAGCTGGTCTTGCGCATAAGAATATAAAGAGTATTTTCTTTTTTGCTTCATTATATTTTTATAAAAATATATTAATATAATAAATATGATAATGGAAGAATTATTTATATAAATAATTATTTATATGAATGTTATGTTTTTAAATTTATGCAGATTTAGAAATATTGTTGACTTACTAATTTATAACAATTGTATTGAATTTACAATGGATTTTGATGTTTTCTTTAAGGAAAAATCATTCTTATAAAATCAATTTTAATTTATTCCTTTAGAGCAGCCAATGTTATTTTGTAAATAAAATTGACATGTTCAATTTGAAATGTTGTCAGTAAATTAATAATGTGTGTGTGTGTTCAGAGTAAAGCTGTATAAGCTGTGATTAACAAAAAATAATTTATTCTATAAAAAATTTCTTCTAAAGATACATTTATTACTACACTAGCTTTTACCTGCAATTCTGTACACACAGAAAAGTTCAGAACTAACCTAAAAACACTTTATTTACAATGTGTACCTGAAATGAAGCAAGACCACAAACCAAGTCTGTATTACTATAAAATCAAGTCTATTTTATTTATCAATTGAGGTAGAAATAGCTACAACAGTATTATATACATATTTTTTAAACTTTTAATTATTACAAAAACATATTTTTCAGCAACTACAACACACTGCACATGCATTAATTTTCTACACCAGTTGGGGTAATATAGATTAGAAATTTTTAATTTCTTTAATTCTGTTTTATTTTAATTCAAAAGGACTTCAGAATGAATAAAAAAATTGATTAATTACAATGTTTAATTTAAAATGCTCTAAACCCGAAAAAAAAAACAGAATTGTTTGAAATAATCAGTCAAAAACATGTTAAATCCAAACTCATTAGCGTAGGAAAAACAAACAAACTTGTCTTACTCATTTGGCAATGGAGAAATGAAGATTCTTGGCAGAAAAAATAAGAAAAGTGTGGTTTTTACTGTTTTGCTCATAGTTTTTTCATTTTTTTCTCTCTTTAAGAACCTTCCTCGTGTCTTAACAAAAATATGAAGAAAAAAAAAAGAATTATGCGAATTGATCGAGTATTGGGCTTAGACACACATTTTGTTCATTTTTATATATATATATATTAATGTTGCAATAATACAATTTAAAATGTCACAAGAAAAATAAGGTATCATTTATTTCTGTTTATAAAATTAAATAAGAATTATATCCTTAATTTTATGTATCCTTGTTAGTTGTGTAATCTAATTTTGTGCATTTATGATGTTTACATGTTTGGTTTGGGCTTTGTTAGGCTCAGTTTCTTGTTTTGACGTGTGATATTTGAAGAGAATCTGTTCTTATATTTAAGAAATGTGCAATACATGTTAAAATTACTCGATTGTGTTATTGCCAATGTGTTATATATATTTGAGATATGTAAACTATCATAAGGAGTTGTGATATTATATACCCAAATTTTTTTGAATACAAATTTCTTGATATTTGTATTTTAAAAAAATTAGCATTTATTTATAGTTAAATAGCAAAGCATTTATTTATTTATACTTTTTTATGGAAATGTTTAGTATAATGAATTAATTCTGCCGTTTAATGATTTAAAGACAATTTTTGTTAAACTTTCTTAAATATATCTTCTAAAGAAATATTACTTTGTTGAAATGCCCTTTCGCCATTATTAAGCTTTTTTAAGAAATAAAATAAGTAAAATATTTTGCATATTAAAATTTTTTATTGTCCTTATTATATTAAAATGTATAAATTTATTGATGAATCACATTTTTCTTATTGAAATTCAATGTAAATAATGAACAAATTTTGCAACAAATTCATATTTTTTGAATTTGTTTACAAAAATATTAGACGTAAATTTATTGTTATTTTGACACAGAATAACTAAATGTTTGTTTCATAGTAAACCTTTGAAATAAGCTGAATTTCTAATCTAAGCTGAATTTGGATTTCTAGAAACTAATAATTGGTAAATGTTTTATAATTCAAAAAATTAATAAAAACTACATCTTGTTTAATTGTAAATATATGTATTTTATTAAAATATATTCATATAATAAATCTGTTTACGATTTGCCATGTATTAAATAGTCATCTTAACTAGAAATAAAAAAAATAGCATAAGCATGCATGAAGTGGATACATTGCATAATGCTATCATGAAGCACTATTTTTTTAAAAATATATTTATTATAATTGCATAATCTATAAAATATATGCAATTAATGACATCCAATGAATAATTTTTTATGATAAAAGTGGACAAAAAGTGACGGTGCTGCAAATAGTTAAAATTTTTATAGAAATTAGAAAATTTTTTATAATTCCGCATTTGTTTGAAATGTAATATTGACATTATAATTCAAGAATTTAGCCATGAATTTTCATTAGTTTGGACAAAGCTGATTTTTTTTTCTGTAGAATATAAGAATAATCTTTAGGGTTTATTTGATTTAAAATATTTGACAAAGGATGATTTTAATAATTGAAATATTTATTTTAATTTGTGATGTTTAGATTTAAGAAGTGCATTCTTTTATAAATTTTACAGTAAATTATATATTTTATTTTATTAAATTGTGTGATATGTTTTGAATAAAACTAAATGAAATGAATTAATTAGCTTATATTTAAGCCAGTCTTAAAGTCATAAAAATGTGTATTGCTAAAAACATAATACTTGTTAATTCATTTGTCATTAATCCTAGTGGAATTTATCGGAATGAGTATTTTAAAATATCTCTAATAAAGAAATAAAATAAAAACATGCTGTGAAATATATGAATGTTTTAATGCAGAGCTTGTGTACTGTAGTTATTTTTTATGCATTAACTGAATCTGATATTAAAAATATTTTTCAATAGAAATTTATTTACTGTTCTATAATGCATACAAAATAGATTGCACAAGAATTATTCTGTCTGTTTTTTTTCTTAATTAGAACATTTTGTTGTAATTATTTTCATATTGTTCCTGCCTCATTTATTGCTTCTATTAATTTTTCTTCACAAATTTATTATAAGTAAAAATTCTAACTTTTATTTTTTATGTATAATAAGCAATTTTTTTTATATTGCTGTATGCATTCACTTAGATATTATTTTATATTTGTTGAAACAAAATGTCATATAAATGTATTAAAAATGATTTTTGAAAGAAAGTCATGTTATTACTACAATTTATTAAATTTTCATTATTTTACCTGAAATAATCTAATAATTCTAAATATTATGGCTATTATATTATATATAAATATGATTGGCCATTAATGTAACTTTTCCATTATATGTACTTTTGCATTCTCTCTATTGAATTAATGCTGACACCTGTACAGGCATGCATCAATGAGAACATAAGTTCCTATTAGATTTCTTGAACTTCCCTTGGGTTTCATTATGCTACTGAATATTTGAGAATAAAAATTAATTGTGCAATTTATTTTACTGCTGTTTTAAAAATATCCATTTATTAAAAATTTTCATTGTAAAGGGCAGTTAGTATTTGACTCTATTTTTGCAGTATTAATATTTTTTATGTAGCTTGATTAGTTTTTTTTTTTTTTTTACCCTATTGAATTTTAATTATCTTTCCTATTCTCTTTTATTTATTCACTATAGTTTGTTTAACACTATTGATTTAGCTTTTTCAATTACATAAAAAAATGAAATTTAAACCACATATTATTTAAAACAAGATTTAACTTATACATTTTATTTGCTATTGTCAATGATGATTGTGAATTTTTTCAGTGTTTCTTAAAGAATTTAGTAATGCAAAAGCAATGAAATTGTTAGATTTTGATTGAATTTCATAGTTTTAACTAATGCTGATGTAACATTACCAAATTTTATTGAAGTAATAATAGTAATAGTTTGAATGTAGTTATATGATTAGAAATTAATTTAATTGTTTTAAATTTTTTTTATTTCAATTGATTTCAAATATAATTCACATGTAATTTGTGATCCAAAGATGCATTAACTACAATTTTTTGCACAATAAATTATCAAAACTCCTACATTTTAATAGTATTTCATATAATTAGATACAGCTCAGTTTAAAAAAGTGTCCTGTTGTATCTATTGATGCTCTGCATTTTCAATGGTCATCTAGTTTGGCAGTGGTTAAAACAAAGTAAATTTATGATTTCTTCTTGTTAATAATACTAGTGGTTTTACAAAGTCAAGTCAACTTTTGAGTATAGTATTCATTTTTAAATTATTTATTTTTTCCCTTCTTTCTTCTCACATTTGCTCTGTTCGAAAAATTAATGTGTCACATTTTATTCAAGGATGGTGAAATAAATATGCATATAATTTTATTACTGTTATAAGGTGAAAATTTTATGTTTATGCATTTGAAAATATTCTATTGGTCCTGAATTTCATATAAATGAATGACATGAATCCCTTTTTTATATCAAAAATAATTATTTTCTAAAATTGCATTTTTTTAAAATATTTACTTTTTATTGGATTACTTTTCATTCTTGTAATTTTTAAATACTTTTCTAGTCATGGAATTAGAGTTTTGACAGTTATTCCTTATTTTAAAGTAAATATTTTATGTGCCCTTTATTTCTTTGCTCTTCTTCCTCAAAATTTGTTGTATGATAATGTTTAGCAAGTAAAGTACAAATTCAAGCGTTGTTCTCATCTATGGTTTAGAAAAGGTGAAGTCCTTCCTAAACAGCCCTGAGAAAATTTGTTAATTTGTGGAATAAATTAATTGGTCAGTTTTTTAAATTGAATTTTTATTAATATGCTTTAATTGATATTTTTCTTTTAAGAGACAAAAATTAGAGACTAATTTGTAATTCATTATAATAAAATATAAAAATATCCTCCACCCGATTTCACTATCATTGTGGTACATGTATGAGATAAAAAAATTGTAAAATTAATCAGTGTACTTGCTATTAAAATTTGAAAATATCAAATTTATGTATTATCATTGAGTATGTTTTTAAATCTTGGAATTCTTGCATGCACACAAACACATTCAAAAGCATTCCTACTTTCTTTATAAGCAGGAAACAAGTCAAATTAAATAAAACTGTTGAATTCTTAGATTCTGAGTTAATTTTGTTTCTTTAGAATCTACTTTTTAAGTATATATATGATCTTGAAGCTGTAAAAAATTCTAAAGTTCGGTTCAGTGTTGCAAGCAAACGGCTCGGGAAAGAAGAGATCATATCATTAACACAAACATTTATTTGAGACACGTACTCAAACATGACGACACAATACAAATATTCAAGTTTAACTGCTTTTAAACTTTCAAAAAGGGGGATCTAAAAAGGAACTTATAGTTCCGCAAAAGTTTGTCTGTTTTCGCCATCGAAGTCTCAAACGAAATTCTCTCCTTCTCAGGTGAGGAGTTCAATTTTTATACTGGCGAGAGCGCCATCTATAGGCTGTTTCTAAATTTTCCACACACTCCCCACCTGAACTCTGTTAAGAGTTCACAAATCTAAATTAAACTTCAATACAAATACTAGTAAAAACAAAAATTACGAATATTTATTAACAATTACTAACATTTAAACTATTCACTCATAAATTTAACTATATTTCAATAAACACATAAATCAATGAACATATAAATGCACATGAAGATTCAGTAAAGAAGAAAAAAAAAGGGGGTATTTAAAGGAATAATTAAGCAACTTCGATAATAATAGTAATGAATAAATTTTCAAATTAGTGTCTCTGAAATTGTGAAAACTGTTCAAAGTTCATAGTAAGTTTAGAAGTGAAAATTACCAAAAAATTCAACTTTAGAGTTCAAAGTTATGAAATTTTTACAGTTCCAATGGGTAGAGATGTTGTACTTGCCGTCCGTTGGTAGTTTTTACTTCATAAGAACGGATTTTATTATGTCGACCAACAAAGATGCTTTCAATTTTTCCCAATTTCCAAAGGAGTTTATTTTTAATGTTGTCTTCGATAAGGACAACATCTCCGATTTTCAGTTCATTTTGGAAATGAGGATCTTTAAGAAAAATGGGCAGTTTTTAGGTCCAAGAGGTATTGCTACATCCATTTATACCACAGTTGTTTCATCAACGAAGTCTGATATCTCTTTCTTTTTATTTGTGACGATCTGTTTGATCCGTTTTCAATAAGATCGGCAAAAGTCACTGGATAAACACTATTCTTGTGTCTGAAATTCAAAACATCCATTGGTGTCAATGGTTGGGGTTCATTACCTTCATTGTAAACATAGGATAAAGGGCGAATGAGGACAGCTACAACTTCTACGAGCAAGGTAGAAAGTTCTTCATAACTCAGTAGAGCTTTTCCGATGACTTTCCTTAAGCAATCGTTCACTGATTTCACAAGTCGTTCATAAAAACCTCCCCACCATGCAGCTCGTTCCATTATATTTTTCCAAACTATTCTTTGCTTGGCAATAAAATCGTAATTTTTCACTGTACATTATAGTACACAAAATATCTACTTCCTTTTTAGCTCGCTGAAAAGTTCTGAAATTGTCTGAATAAATTACTTTGCAGTTATTTCCTCGAGCTAGAAATCTTCGGATGGCCATTAAGAAAGAATTTATGGTCATATCATAGGTTAATTCCAGGTGTATAGCTCTCGTCACACCTCAGGTAAATAATACGATATAAGATTTTCGCGTACTTTTGGCTTCTTTGATGTAAATCGGACCTGCGAAATCCAATCCACATACGACAAACGGTGGTGTTTCACAGACCCTATCTTTAGGTAAAGGTACAGTTACTTGGGTAGTAGGTTTCAATGAATATTTCTTGCAGATGAGACAATTTCTGATAAGGCTCTTCACGAATTGTCGACCTTTCGGAATCCAATTGTGGGATCTAATTTTAGCAAGAGTGCAGGTTACACCACCATGCATGATTACATTATGTTCCTTGCGAACAATCAATGTGGTCAACCATGAGTTTTTAGGTAAGATAATCGAATGTTTTTCTTCGGTGGTCAAATCACAAAACTCTAATCTTCCTCCAAGCCTTAAGAGTTTATTTTCATCCATGTAAGGCCTGTGATTAATTAACGGAAAATATTTCTGTACTGGATTACCTCCTTACCTCTTAGACACAAATTCGATCAGACCATTCACGTCAAAATAGAACAAGTCCTTGCGATTGTCCCAAGCTATACCTAAAACCTTGCAAGGGAGATTTCCTTCCCCAATATTTTCGGAATCATCAACAGAAATTATATTGTTCTCTTTTCACAATTTCTGCAAATATTCAGAATTAGTTCGCCATTTGTGTAAGCTCAAACTTGCTTTATCAAAAATTTCTTTCTATTGTAATGTAACGGACAGGGCTTGCTCTACAGTGTTGAGACAACCAATGACATCATCGACATAGATATTCTCCTTCAAGAATGACACAGTTTCAGGATACTTTTCACAAAACTTATCTAAATGGTGTTTAATTGTTGCAGCCAATAAAAAGGGGCTACTATAAATTTCAAACAAAACTAGTGAATCTATATACTATGGATGAATCAGAATTGGATCTTTAGTGAACAAAAATCGGGTGACGTCTCTATCATCTTCATGAACTAAAATATTCAAAAAGGCTTGACGCATGTCGGTCGTGAAAGCTACAGGTTTGAGTCTGAATCTCAAAAGTATGTCGAAAATTTCGGAGTATAAATTTGGACCGACATGTAAACAGTCGTTTAACGACAAAGAGTTTGAAGACTTCGCGGAGGCATCAAAAACCAAACGTAATTTACTGGTTGCTCGGTCATTTCTGACAATTTCTCTATACGGTAGATAAAATGTGACGTTATCAGTTTCATCTGGATTGGAAACTTCTATGATGCCCTGTTTTATATAATCATCAATTACTTCTTTATATTGGTTAAATAATTCAGGATTTCTAAAAAGTCTTCTTTTTAATCTGGAAAATCTTGCTCCCGCGATTTCACTATTATTATTCAAATTTTGTTTATCTAACTTCCAAGGTAACCGAACGGTATATTAAATCTTGGGAGACGACGTTAATGAAATATGATTTTATTCTTTTATCTAAGTAGACGTTACAAACATAATTAATTTTAGAATAACAACAAAACGGGTGATGCCATTCGGGCAAAAGGTAATTATGCTAAATTGTTTGCTTGCTTGCTTGCCGCAACATCCTCCCCACCCTGGTCAACCTCCAGAGGTATGACCAGTTGGATTGGACGGGTAATTTCTTTTCCTTTGGAACGAAGGATGCAGGTACGAATTCTTCCGTCCCGACCATCGATTAGTTTCAAGACGAGAGCCTTTTGCCACATATGTCGTGGTCGTATATCTTCTTGTAATAGTACCAAGTCTCCTACTCGTATCCGAGGTGATTGCTTTACATTTCGAACTTGATGGTATGTACGTAACTCCAAAAGATACTCTTTGGACCATCTTTTCCAAAATGTATCGAGTAAGTCTTGCTGTTGCCTGTAAATATTTGTGAGCTTGTTATTTTTGGGCTCAGTTACGGATGGGACAGTTGTCAACTTTCGGCCAGTTAGGAAGTGAGCTGGGGTCAAAGCTTCCTCTTTGTCATTCTCACCACGTTCATAAATCTAAGGTCTGCTGTTGAGTGAAGCTTCTATTCCCGTTAATACAGTAGTTAAGGCTTCTTCATCTAGTAATGAGCGACCAAGAGATTTTCGAAGACATCGTTTGGTTAGACCTATCAGTCGCTCCCACCATCCTCCCCACCAAGCTGCTCGTGGTGCAATAAATTTCCACTTTATACCATTGTGAGCATAGAATTGCTGCACTTTCGCTGAAGTCAGTGTATTCCAAAGAAAAATGAGTTCCTTGTTTGCAGCATGGAAGGTGGTGGCGTTGTCAATATATATAGTATGTGGAAGTCCTCTTCTACTGACAAATCTTTGTAAGGCCAAAAGAAACTTGTCTACAGAAAGGTCCGAAACAAGTTCAATATGCAAAGCTCTAGTAGTAGAACATGTAAATAGCGTGATGTAAGCTGTATTTGAAGGTTTAAAGGTCTTAATATAAACTGGGCCTGCAAAGTCTATCCCTGTGGCATCGAAAGGTATACATGGAGTAAGTCTGTCAGCTGGAAGAGGGGCTTCTATCTCATTAGAACGTATTGCATGAGACAGTTTGCAGGGCAGGCAAATTTTAATCACTCGCTTGATGGCTTGACGACCTCGGAGTATCCAAAATTCCGAGCGTAATTCTGAAAGAACTATACGAACACCCAAGTGATGTAGACGAATGTGCGTGTGTCTAATCAACAGGTGTACAAAGTAATGAGATCCTTCAAGTAGTATTGGATGTTTTTGCACAAATGATATCCGTGCGAATTGTAGCCTACCACCAAGTCGTAAAATGTTATCTTTCAGAAATGGTTGAAAACGAGAAATTTTTGAGGATTTAGGTAAAGAACGATTATTCTCAAGTGTATTAATTTCAACAGAAAAACACTGTTTTTGTACAACTGAAATCCAATAGTTTCTTGCCTTATTCAGCTCATCGGCTGTTAATTCTGAAGTAAAATGTTGTCGTGATTTACAGTTGTGCAAAAAACGATAAATCCAAGCTGTTATTCGCAGGAGTTTAGTGTATGAACTGAAGCGGGATATATCGATTAAAGTTTCAATAGTTGATGTGCACAATGTTTGAGTCTTTACTTGACGAGTTTCTATATCCATTAATAATTTTTCTTCATTTGTTAAAATGTTTTGGACTGGCCAGGCGTCTGAAATTTGCGCTAACCAACTTGGGCCATTCCACCAAATTTCTAGATATGGTAATTCTGCTGGAAACACTCCACGAGAAAGATGATCTGCTGGGTTCTGTCTACCTGGGCAATGCCTCCACTGCGCAGGAGAAGTGTATTGAAGAATTTCTATGACTCGGTTGCATACGAATGTTTTCCATCGATTAGGATCATTTTTATCCAGTTTAATACAACAGTTGAATCACTCCAAAGTGTAGATGTTTGGTTATCTAAACCAGTTTCCTTACAAAAATAGTGAAGCAAACGAGCTCCTAATAAGGCTGCCAAAAGTTCCAACCGTGGAAGTGTAACCCTTTTAAGTGGAGAAAGTCTGTTGCGACTGCAAACTAGACGAACCTTAGTTTCATTAAGTTCAGTGAAACAAATGTATAATGCGGCACCATAGGCTTTTTCCGAAGCATCGCAAAAGACATGAAGACTCATGTGAGAAGTAGCAGAAATTCCGATCCAGCGAGGAATACGTATCTTGTTTAAAGATGATATTTCAGATACCCATTTGTTAAAGCTTTCAGAAATGCCTGGAGGAAGAATTTCGTCCCATTGAACTCCCATGAGCCACGTGGTTTGAAAAAGAATTTTTCCAACTACTATTGCTGGTGCATAGAGGCCTAAAGGATCATACAACTTTGATACAATTTTAAGTAGTAAACGTTTTGTTGCAGGAACAGCAAATTGATAAACACTTTCGTTTATGTCTGTAAGAAATACGTCTTCTTTGGTATTCCAGCTAATTCCTAATACTTGCGTATTTCTTTTAAAGTTGATATCCTTTAATTCCCTATTTGGGAATCCTGTAGATTCTTGGAGTTTGTACTCCATTTATCTAAAGGTAAACTTATCTGTGCCATTAAATCTTGCATTTCTTGGTAAAGAGTTGTTGCTTGCTCAGCAGTATCTACTCCCAGAACAAAGTCGTCCATGAAAATATTATTCGCCAGGTACTTAGATGCAGTAGGGTAGGTATCAGAGTGCATATTAGCTAATTCACGAAGAGTAGCTCAAAGCAAAAAGGGACTAGAAGTCAATCCAAAAGGTAAACGGGAAAAACGGTAAGTAAGTATTTCATTTCGCAAGTATATTTTTCCGCTTGTATCCTTTTCTGTCTTAAACCAAAGGAACCTAGTACAATTTCTATCCTCTTCAGCCAAAATAAGTTGCAAAAATGCTTGACGTCCGTCACTAGTAAGTGCGAATTTATGAAGTCGAAATCGTAACAATGTTGTAAATATTTCTGGAAGCAAATTCGGACCCTGATCAAGAGCATCATTTAAGGAAGGATGTCCTGGAGTATGAGAAGAAGCGTCATATACAATTCGCCATTTCTTTTCGTTATCCTTTTGTTTTTTAACTCTATGATGAGGCAGGTAAAATAGTTTAGGTTCGTTGCAAGGAATTTCATCGGCAAGTTCAACATATTGGTTATCGATATAATTTTGCATTTGTTCTGTATAAATTTCCCTTAAGTCTGCATGAGTAAAAAGTTTGTTACGGAGTATTTTAAGTCGTTTGAGCGCTATTTCGTAATTAGTTGATGAAAGAATCGCCTCTCGTTTCCATGGCAACTTTACAACACGACGGTTCTCAACCTTGCAAAAGGAATTGTGAAAATCACTTAAAATTTCAGAGTTACGAATAGTCATCCCTTTATCTTGGGTAGTTTTAATGCCAATTGTTTCCAAATCCCAAAATTGTCTCACCTGATCGTCCAGCCCATGTTCCAAAATTTCTGAGCTGATGTTTTGAACTGAAGAAACAGAGGAATATGCTATAGTAGTGAACGAACGATTGCCGGAAAGAATCCATCCAAATACTGTTGATATTAGCACATGAGTCTCAGAAAGTCTAATAGGAGATTCAGTATGCACTATAGTCCAATAAAAATCTGCCCCTATCAGAATTTCTATCGGTAAGTCGTTTAAACTATCTGATGGATCAGCGAATTTCAACTTTTGATTATGGGCAAAAGAAGAGACAGGTTGAGGAGTAGAAGGATGAAAAGCATAAGTATTTGAACTTTCAAATGCTTGTATATTTATTTTTGAATTGTTCCAAATGCTTGACAAGATAAATTTTACTCTCCGTCTTGTCACGGTGTTTGCTGGAATCGATTCCAATGCCTGAAGGTTCAATTTTTCTGAGCTAGTAATTTCCAACTGCAGGAAGTCGATTAAACTAGGATGAATGAAAGAAGACTGACTCCCACCGTCTAAGAGACACCGCGTTACTTTTGTTTTACCAGTTGGGCCAATGACATATACACGAGCAGTTTGCAGATGAGTAAATTTGGGAGTTATGATTCCAACGTTGTTAGTAGAAGTAACTGGAACGGTAGTTAAATTTGGATTTTCACTTTCGGTTTTACAAATGGAAACATGATGCCCTTTTTTGCATTTATAACAACGAATTGTGCCTTTTCGGGGACAATTTTTTACGTTATGGCCACAATTTGTGCATAAAAAACAACGGTTACTATTTTTTAACTTTTGTTTACGAGTATCTATATCAGTTATGATGTTACAGTCTTGCGGCCAGTGTCCATTAGTATCACAGAAAGCACAAAATGGAGAATTTTTTAAATTGGTACTGTGTTTTTGGAATTAACATACAAGTTAGCAGTGGAAGGTTTTAAATCATAGTGAACAGACTGTTCACCTCTAATTTTCAAAGTTGTAAGTGCGCCTTCTACCTCTTCAGAAAGAAATTGTATTAATTTTGTCATATCACCCTCCGAAATTTCCTGACGTTTTGCAAAAATAATCCACCGGCGACAAATGTCATCAGGAAATGCTCGTAAAATTTTTGGAGTTAAAATTCGGCCATAAGCAGTAATATCCTCTCCCAATGCACGCAGAGCTTGTAATCTCCTATTACACTCAATAAAAACTTCATTTAGTGATAATGGTGAAGAATTTCGTACTGGCGTTAAATTTTCTAAAAAGTCCAAATGAGCTTGAATAATTCTATTTTTGTCGCCATATTTGTCCATCAGGAGTTTTTTTGTAGCTTCATAAGTATCGGCAATAATGCTTATACCATCGACCAAACGTTTTGGTTCACCTTGTAAATAACAACGTAAAAAAACCTGTTTATCAATTATGGAAAGATTTGGATTATTGTCCACAGAAGATTGAAATTGTTCCCAAAAACTTTGCCATTCTTCCACATCGCCCTTGAACGGTTCTAACTTAATTGTAGGCAATTTTACAGTATACGATTGAATAGAAGGCGTTGTATTACAAGGGTTTAATTTCATTGTCAAATTATTATCATTAACAGCCGAATCAGTAACGTTATTCATAGTTGGCGCTAATTTATTTTGAATCATTTTTTGAGATTTAAAAATTGCAAATTCGGCATTATCTGTATAGTTTTCACATTGTAAAATATCGTTTTCGTATTCTTCATCTGAAAGTAAATTGTGTATTTCATCATCTATTAATTTCATTTCATTTAGGGCAATTTTTAAGCGATTACAAGTATATTCCACATTTTCAATTAAAAAATCATCTTTTATATTACTTACTTCAACAGAAAAACGAGTAATGTTACCGCGAATAGTTTTCCGTTTTCGCTTCAGCTGCGCCATTTTGTTTCTTGTTTCATCAGCCGTCGGCATAGCAATAATATGAAGTATAAACTCAAAAAGTTCAGTAAGAAAGTAAACTTGCCGATATTTCGTAAAATCAGGAAGTATAAATTCAAGGTCCTGATTCACATAGGGTTTTCGGCACCATATATTAAATCTTGGGAGACGACGTTAATGAAGTATGATTTTATTCTTTTATCTAAGTAGACGTTACAAACATAATTAATTTTAGAATAACAACAAAACGGGTGATGCCATTCGGGCAAAAGGTAATTATGCTAAATTGTTTGCTTGCTTGCTTGCCGCAACACGGTATATCGCGGATAGTCATACTTAATGTTTGATTCAAAGTGAGATATAACTTCCTTGTCAAGAGAATTATATTCCCAACTACAGTCAATTAAACCTAAATTTTCTAAATTCCAAAACTTTTCTATTTGTTTGGATATCAAATTTTCCTCTACAACTACATTAAAGACAAGAGATCTCTGATTATCACTTTGTTGGCCAATCGAAAATGGTCTCAACGGCTACAAGATTTTTGTTGAAATGCTTTATTTTTCCAGTTACTACTTTATAATAGTAATCTGCTCCTATAAAAATATTTATAGGTTCATCATAATTAGGGGAGTCAGCAAGTATATTATTCCTCAGTTCTGTATTTTTAAGTATTTCTTCTGATTCAGGGGGCGATATGTTACTGCCTGATATTTCTTCAGTAACTAAAGCCTCAATAGTTAATCTTGAATTCGGAAAAAATCTGTGTTCTAATGTTATTTGCACGACATCATAATTTTTTTCAATAGCTTCTTTATGGCCGAAAACGAACACTGATAATTTTTCTTCTCTTATTTTTACAGGTTTTATTTTATCAACTAAATTCTGAGACACGAACGATCTCATAGATCCACAGTCGCAGAGAATTCGTGTAAAATACTCGTCAGAATTAGTTTTAACTCGAACATAACAAGTCTCAGATAATATTTTGTTTCTTTCATTATTATGAGAAACTGCAGAAAGAATGGATGACTCAGTATGAGGAGTTCAATTTTTATACTGGCGAGAGCGCCATCTATAGGATGTCTCTAAATTTTCCACAAAGCTTTTAACATTCAACTTTAATTTTAATTAAATATCAGAATTCACATTTGTGCACGTATGTCTTTAAAGAAGGCAATTTTATATTTATAAATTGTGTGTTGTTCCAATTTTGCCCCCTCCTATTCTATACGTTGAAAATTAACAGTAAAAAACTTATTAAAATTGTAAGTCTGTTAACTATGCTTAACATCACATTTTTGGGTTTTTTAAATTTTTTTTTTACTATCCATCATTAATTTGCAAACATATATCTCTGCATGATTTTTTTTTAAAAAAATTTCATCTCTATGAAAGCTTGTTAATGTTTTGACAAAAGAAATCTTCAAGTCATAATTTTTAAATCAAGTTTTTCCTTACTTTAAAAAAGACAAATGAAACGACCCCATCTTTTAATATGAAATATATAAAAAAGGATCCACTCAATTTTAGTGAATAAAATATTAATATTGAAATCTATGATGTGTGATTCGAAACAGATATTAATTCTACGTTTTACAGAAATCTGTATATTTTTTAAATTCAAGTTTATATCTTTTGTTCAAATATTTATATATGAAATTTCCAATTATATTTTTCTAGAATTTTCCCCCTAACAAATACTGTTTATTATACAAATTTTTATTGTGTATTGCATATGATATATTCACAAAGATTTAAAATAAAATAAATGCTTTCTATGGGATTGCATGAGTGATTGTTATTTATGTAACCGTTAATATTTTGCGTTATAATTAGATTACTTTACTCTATAGCATATCTACGTACTTAGAACAAAACTCAACGTTTGTGTTGGCGCTGTACAGGCCAGACCATTCGACCTACAGCTACCGAATTTGGCACGTGTATATCTTGAAAGCCGGAAATGCGCACTTTTTTGGAATTTTTACTTAAAAATTTAATTAATTAAAAACTAAGTGAAACTTTGGCATTTTTCTCGCTATATCTAGCGAAAATATTACAGCACAAAATTAATTTTAAAGCTAAAAAATTATCTTTTCAATGATACTGATGTTCTGTCCTGAAACTTAAATTTCTATTTTTAATGAATTTTTCAAAATTTAATTTAATTATATTTTTTGACAATTTATTTCGTATAAAATAAAAATAGAATTTTATCTGCACGAGCATCTCAAAATAGCTTTTAATGACTTGTTTCCATCACATTTACAAAAGATCTGATTTAAAAAAAATAAGTTAATTGCTACTGCAAATAAAAGCTGGAAAAATGTTATTTTAAGCAAATGATTATAATGAAATAAATAGGAAATGTGATATATTTTTAAATAATATATGCATGATAAAGTTTATGATCATTTCCAATACTAAAATTACTAGCTCAATAAAACAATTAAAATAAATATAAATACATTTAATTAAATATTCCAAACAATACTGGGAGAAAAAAGCAACAACCCTCAAATGTCATGGGTCAGGAAACTATAGATAGAGATCTACCAATAACAAAGCGATTATTTTTTGACCGTCACACACACACACATAATATGTGTGTGTGTAATGATATTTTTAAACTCTTAATTTTAATCCTAATTTATTTCCAAAACCTTATCTTAATTTAGCCCATAGTAATATCATTCTAAAATAATCTCTTAAGTACTGATCCATTCCACTTACTCTAATTAATTAATTCAACAGAAGCTGTGTAAAATTGCTGAGCAAAACAAAATACCGTTAAAAAGATCCCTGTGTTTCCCTTGCCTCTTAGGCGTCTGTCATTGAAATCTAATTTTAGAAGCTCTATAAAAAAATATTTTCCCTAACAAAGTCTTGGTATTTAAGACCAGGGATAATGATTTCCCGTTCCCTTTTGCACACTTAGCTTTTCCGTCAATTCCGTGTTGTGTCTTTCTGTGTTGTGCACGTCGCTTTCGCTTGTAAATAATGCCAGATCCCGTGATGGAAAAAAAAA
>JAOUZG010043327.1:3409399-3431941 GCA_026289955.1 Argiope argentata | reverse complement strand
TATATATATATATATATATATATATATATATTGCTCAATTGCCTACCTTTTTTAATGAAATTTTGTAATTGGAAGTATGTCTGGAAGCAGGATTTGAAAAAGACAAACTTATTCCTAAGTGCAACGATGTAATGCTTTTTAGAAAAAAAAAAGTGGCTTCAGAAACCTTTCTGTCATAGCTATGAAATTAGTCTTATCTTACGCCTTAATATTCAAACATTTGCTATTGTAATTTCACTTTCGGTTACAATAAAGGTTAAATTTATATGAATCTATACTTTTGGCAAGAAATTCAGAGATGAAAAAATAAGGATAAAAAAAGAAGGAATAAAATATAAAGTAACATATTTAATTTCTAGCTTTCTTTCATGCTTAGATCTAGGATAGATTTAAAATTGGTATTAAATCCCTGCTGCTACCGCTTTTAAGAAAATTAGACAGAAATTTACTACTTTATTACCTGCGAATAGAGCTTTAGCACATGATGCTGTATCTGAGAATCAAGCGCTTTAATGTAGTACATGTAGATGCTGCATTTAGATATCGTTTGTGGTACATTAGATTATGTATAGTTAAATCTGACACTAAATGAGCTAGGAAATGAAGTAATGTATTTCAGATTTGAAGGAATTTCAGTAATTCTCAACACTTTCGATTTGAAAATATGCTTTTCTCTCCTTGGGAATTAACCAGCAGCTGTTTTTTTAAATTTTAAATATGATTCTTATAATTTATTATAGCCGAAGCGCTAATTATTTTGCAAAAAAAAAAAAAACTTATTTGAACAACTTTAACGTAAAAAAGTACATTAGCTCATTTCACGTATCCGTTTGTAGAATATATATACATAAAAGCATACATACATATTGAAAGAACTAAACATAATTGATATCCATTTAAATTTGAATAAAAAACACTTTTTATGTTTTTTTTTCATTTTGTTAAATAAAATTAAACTTTAAGACATAAAAAGATAAAATCCTCCTAAAACTAAAAAATATTGTTGACTTTGATAGATTAAATTTGTATTACGTGCATCAAAATTATAATTTTCATAAATGTCTTCAGTGTAGGAAAATTATGAACATGTTCCTTTATAGTAAATTTTTAAAGCAACTTTCGCTCACTCTACTTATTACTTTTATCAATCGTTTGAAACGCGGTAACGGTCATTGGCATTTTTCCCACGGCAGCTTTTTAACGTTATCAGAGATATGGAGTGTCATTCTCACTTTGACAGCAATTGATTACCATATGGCGCACATTGTAAAATCGCCAAATTTTACATACAAAGATAAAAGTTGTAATGTGGTACCCTTTTTAAGGCTTGAGCGCAAATGACACCCTTTAATGAGTTAGCTCTAATGGGATTGAGCGCAAATGACACAGAACCAAAAATTCTGTCAAGAAAATGAATTTGAGTACTACGTGATTCCTCCAAGGCTAATAGACCCTTTAAAGTAGTTATAAAGGGATTCCCCAAAGCGAAGCCTTTGGAACTCAATTAAAAACCCGAGTCTTTTCAGTAAACAAAGTAGCTCACCTCTCCTAATTCAAAAACAGGAGACTCCTCCCCATACTTTTAGTCGAGCTTAACAAAAATGAAATTATTGATGAAATTTACAACCTCACTGGCATTGAATACTTGAAAGTTAACGTAGAGCTCTACAGAGAACACAATTCTATTTCTCAGTGCTATAATTGCAGCCATTTTGGCCAGGTTGCCAGCAATTGCGCGTTAAAACCAAGATGTCTTAGATGCAGTAATGAGCATCAGACTAGAAATTGCCCTCAGAAAGAGAAAATAATTAATCCAAAGTGCATTAACTGCTTCCAGTTCGGTCATACCTCAGCTTATAGAGGCTGCCTTAAATTCCCTAAAATTCAAAGCCCGCAAACTAATAGGCTAAATTATTTTCAATCTAACTATGTAAAACCCAACGCCTCCTACTCCAACATGTTAAAAACTAATCTTAACCAGCAACCTTTAAAATCAAATCTTATCCCCCCCAACAAATAATCTTTGCGACTCAGATTCTAAAATCGCCGATTTTTTTGACCTATTAAATGAAATCAAATCTCTTTTCCAAACTTTTCCAAATCTTAAGAATGCTATCCATGAAATGAAAACAGCAACTGACACCCTGAAAAAACTTTTTTCATTCTGTTTAATTCCTTAACCAAACCACGTCCCTAAAAAAACTGCCATGAACCGAGTTAAATAGTATTTTCACAATTAGACCAATAGTCAACATGAAAGTAGCTTTCCACCTCCCCTCGCACCTACCCATCGATGTTATCTCTACGAGCACTTGCAGTCCCAGCCAGTCACCTTTGTGCAAAGTTCTAGTCAGCATCTAGCAAAGCTCGACGATAAGTCCCTGCCTGGGCTAGGTGCCTTGTTAAATTTGCTCTTAGTTGGTGTGTGTCGGACATTCATTCTGTCCTCAGCCATGGAGGAGGACGGTTGTTCTGAGGGATCGGAGCTTATTCAGGAGCTACTGCCGGGATCATCTACACCCTGGGCTCGTCCTTTGAAGGATTTGTTGCGGAAGGGGGAAGGTGATTAGGGAGCTGATTGAAAAAGAATATGTGCTGGCTCATCTGCTACTGATATGGATACTGAAGTCAGTATTTAAAACAAAAGAGTCTCCTTATGCCCATGTGACAGATGTGTCTGAAAGAAGGAATTAGAGGACACTATTTTCGCATTAGAACTTGATCTGAGAAACTACCCATCTTAACAATTACACTATACCAATATGCTGGACCGATGATAGCAAACGGCTACACAAGAATCTATAAAACAATGCCTCTCAGGGGCTCACCTACTGTAGGTGGGTACAGGTGTCCCAATCCCGAGGCTCCCTGGGATCTTTCCACCCTTTATGTTTATCCTCCTCCACGCCTTCTGCTGTCTGCTTTTTCTTCTATCCCTCGACGGCAAGCGAGGGAGCTCCCCATGAGAAGCTGTCGCCACTCTGCTTGCTTCCTGCTTCTTATGGACAGCCAAAGTCCCCACGTGTTGGCCGTGCGTGGCAACCCATTTGAGAGACGGGTGGTGCACTGTGGTCCCCGATGTATCAATCGGTTGGTACCTAGTCCCCTCAGTGTTTAGACTCTAGGGATCAAGCGAAGGGGTTACTCCTTGGGCTTGGCGTTAAGGGTGGTCACTGTCCCCGGGGGTAATTCCCAGTGTATAGGTATCGATTAGTACTATGGTAAGCGCCGAGGCTGGGGCATCTAGAGCCGGTGGCTGCCATCCCTTGTTGGGCTCCGTGTTGGGTGGTGCCGTCGGACCCGAATCACTTTTCATATCATATGGGCGCTTCCAAAAAGGGTCCCTTCAGTGGGCATCATAAAGTCACAATTTCTGCAAATAATTATGACCATTTTGACAGGTTTTTTGCTATAAAAAGAATTTCCGACAACAAAGAAACTTTTGAATCAGTCTCTCCGTTCCTTGTGCAAAAGGCAATAAATGCTACAGTCGGTGAAGTTGCATCGATCCGAAAGATGAGATCTGGCGACTTGCTTGTGGAGGTTTCTTCCCGCAAACAAGCACAGCAGATAGAAAAACCGAAATTTTTGGCAACAATAAGAGTCTCTGTGACCCCTCACCAATCTTTGAGTAGCTCTAAAGGCGTCATTACCTGCGGTGAAATACTAAATCTTCCCGTAGAGTTAATAATTTCTGAAATGAAAGCTCAAGGTGTTACACACGTCCGTCGAATTTCTATACGACGTGACGGACAGCTACTTGAGACAAAACATCACATTCTAAATTTTAAAACTCCTAAATTACCGGAGTATGTTTATGCTGGCTATATAAAATTACCGGTGAGGCTATACATCCCTAACCCACTAAGATGCTTTCAGTGCCAGCGCTTTGGCCACTCTAAACTGAATTGCCGCGGATCTCATACTTGTGCCCGCTGTGCACAAAAAGGTCGTGATAGCCAACAGTGTACCGCACAAGAGAAGTGTATAAACTGTGGAGGCGATCAGCCATCATATTCTCGCTCTTGTCCACGCTGGAAAAGCAAGTCATGACAATGAAGTTCAAGGAAGACCTATCTTATCCCGAAGCCAGACGCAGAGTTCAGGCAAAAACCCTGACTCCAGGTGTTAGTTATGCTTCAACATTAAAAAAAATTACTGTGAAAATTGTCATTGTGATCAATGTCTAAAATTTACCAAAAATACATCAAACCCTGAAAAAACATCCGATTCTGATACCGAACATTCTGTGAAAGCTAATACTGATACACAAAAAAACTGTCAGAAGAAAATCCAAATCACACACTTCGCTGACATTAAACCTGGCCAAACGTGGCCTTAGGACAAAAGGATTTAAGAAAGAAACTGAAAAATTCAGCGTCAAAAAATTCCGTCGCATTGGGGCTAGCGACGCAAGGCGTTGCCCATAAGGACTTACAGTCTATATTTGGAGACACGCTTAATAGCCCCGATATTAAACTACATCCGTCTGAGGATGAATATGAACTTAGTATGAGTTGCGAGGATCAGGCAACTCCAACAACTGTTATTTCTCTCTCTCCTCACAAACCTCTCTCTTAATGGGTAGCTTCCTTTCTTAGAATTGTCGCGGCATTCGTTCCAAACTTCAAGATATTAAGACAATTATTAACAGATTTCATCCGGCTTGTTTTGGTCTTCAAGAGACCTTTTTGAAGTCAAATTTCCCAATCAAATTACGTGGTTACAATTGTGTTCGGAAGGATGCAGACAGTGGAGCTCATAGTTCTGGAGGGGTCTGCATTTTTACTTCCAATTTATATTCAAGCAATCATATCACCCTACATACCTCTCTGCAGGTTGTGGCTATACAAGTTCACGTAAAAACTTTAGTCACAGTCTGCTGTATTTGCTTACCGCCTCATGATGTCATCTGTCAGCAAGATCTTAACAACTTAGTTGACCAGCTTCCTTCACCTTTTATCCTACTTGGCAATTTCAACGGCCATAGTACTTTGTGGGGTTCGAATAGTACAAATTCTCGTGGGCAACAAATAGAACAGTTCATTTCTAATAACTGTCTTTGTTTGCTCAATAATGATGAAATAACATACTTTCATGAACCCACACGCACCTTCCACAGTCTTGACTTGGTCATATGTTCTCCTGAACTACTGCCGTTGCTAACCTTGTCAGTTAGCAACGATTTATATAATAGCGATCACTATTCTATTATTATCTCCCATGCTGATAGCGGTGGAGTGACTTTTTGTCCTCCACGTTTTCTATTCCAGCGGGCAGACTGAACTACGTTTTCGCAGTTAGCAGACATCACAGAGACTATGATAAATACTACAGATATTTCGGAAGCGATTCAAAATGTCGTAGATATTATACTATGTGTCGCAACCTCTACTATTCCAAAGAGTTCACCACGTCTAAGAAAATTTCGCCGATCGTAGTGGAATGACGCCTGTCGCTATAGTTACAAAAAGCAGAAAAAGTTATGGAACACCTTTCGAAGTTACCCTACTACAGAGAACCTTGTTGCCTTTAAAAAAGCAAAAGCACTAGTACGTCGTATACGCCGTCGTAGCCAGAAGGAATCCTGAATTCAATTCATATCATCTATCACGTCCTCTACATCTAGCAAAACTCTATGGAAAAAGGTAAAAGCTGCTAATGGGATTTATCACGAATCTTCCATTCCTGTTCTAAATAGGGATAATGTGAAGTATTCTTCTCCATTAGACGCTGCCAACATTCTAGGTCAAGCATTTGCACAAGTTTTCGCAATTGATTCTTATAGTCCTGAATTTCTGGCAATTAAGAATCGCGCGGAACGGTTGCCTTTGCGTTTTAATGACCGAAGCACTCCTTCTTATAACTGTGAATTTAGGATGTACGAATTGAAAACGGCATTATCCAATACCCATGATACCAGTCCCGGGCCTGATGGAATTACATACAATATGCTTCGCCATTTGAATGTCACTTCTCTTTCAAATCTGTTACTGCTATACAATAGAACTTGGATTCAACAAACGTACCCTTCACAATAGCGCGAAGCTATTGTCATTCCAATCTTAAAACCTGGAAAAGATTCATCGAACCCTTTGAATTACAGGCCCATTGCTTTAACGAATTGTCTTTGTAAGATCTTTGAGCGCATGGTCAATGCTCGTCTTGTGCATGAACTGGAAAAACAAGGATTCATCTCCCCGTTGCAAAGTGGCTTCCGAAGAGGTCGATCTACTTTTGATAACCTCGTTTTATTGGAAACCCAGATACGCAACACATTTGTTAGGAGGAACCACCTTGTATCCGTATTTTTCGACATTGAGAAAGCATATGACCGTACATGGCGCTATGGTATAGCGCCACACTTTTTAAATTTGGTTTTAGAGGAAATTTGTCCACTTTTTTACTGAATTTTTTTATCACTTCGTACTTTTCGTGTTCGTATTGGTAATGTTTACTCAAATCATTTTATACAAGCTGAGTGTGTCACACAGGGCAGTGTCCTCAGTGTTACACTTTTTATACTTCATATCAGTCAGATTTTATCGGTTTTACCATCCTCAGTTAATGGAACCCTTTATGTTAATGATTTGCAGCTGTCATACCAAGGTAGCAATATGAATCTCATAGAGCGGCAGTTACAAAATGTGGTCAATAGGGTGGTTATTTGGTGCAATAACAATGGACACGCAATCTCTCCTGAGAAGAGTAGATGTGTTCACTTTTGTCGGAAGAGGAACCTTCACCCAGATCCAAATATTGCCATTCGAAACATACCTATTCCTGTAGTGGATGAAATTCGGTTTTTGGGAGTGATATTTGATCGAAAGCTTACCTTCCGCATATTTTACACTTGCGGAAGAAATGTGAAAAAACACTAAATATATTGAAAGTGCTCTCCAGAACATCTTGGGGCGCCGATCGTACCTCTCTTCTACGAATTTATCAGGCAATAGTTCTCTCCAGAATTGATTACGGGTGTATGGTTTATGGTTCCGCTTGTTTGTCTGTCCTGAAACGGCTAGATACGGTCCATCTTTCTGCTTTGCGCATATGCTCTGGTGCTTTCCGTACCTCCCCAGTTGAAAGCCTCTATGTTATATGTCACCAGCTACCTCTCTAAGACGAAAGAAACTGTCTGCCTCATTTCATTTCCGCACAAAATCCGTGCTGAAGCATCCACTGAATGAAATTTCATTACCAGTTGGTCTTCGTCGACATAATAATGCCCGGCCCTCTCAAATCCTTCCCTTTCGTGAGAGAGCCCGATTGCTTCTGCCTGACTCGGACCTTAACACTGTTCGTGTTAAAGATACCAACCCTTATTGCTTCCCTCCCTTGGACATCCCACAGTTTTCGTTTTTGAATCCTTTTACTGGATTCCACAAATTAACAGATCCTTTTGTTCTTCAACAGCTCTTTTTGTACCATCGATTTCGGTATTCTTCTTTTGTGCCCATTTTTACGGATGGCTCTAAATCAGATGGTTGTGTTGGTTGTGGAATCATTCTTCCATCTGTAACACTGAGCCATCGTCTGCAGAATTGTTGTTCAGTTTTTACTGCTGAGTTAGTCGCGATTTTCTTTGCTCTTCAGAAAATTTCAACCTCTACTCAGCGTAAATTTGTTATCTATACAGATAGCATGAGTGCATTGAAGACGTTTTCTCACTACCAAAATCGGATGCATCCATTTGCCATTAAAACTTTATTCACTTTACAATTATTAAAAAATGATGGGTTTGAAATAATCTTCTGTTGGGTGCCGATTCATGTCGGCATCTTGGGTAATGAGAAGGCGGACTTGGCTGCAAAAGCTGCAACGACCTTTTTAAACATAGGAATTCCCTTTTGCGACATTAAAAGTTCCATCCATCACTACATCTGTTCTATGTGGCAAAGTTCATGGGATCTGCAGGTCCAAAATAAATTACATTTTATTAAAACGGACATTTTTTATTGGCCTGTTTACCCTATACGTGAGATGGATGTTAAATTGACTCGTCTCCGTATAGGTCATACACGCTTTACCCATAGACATCTAATATTTGGAGAAAATGCACCTATGTGCAACGGCTGCCAAGTTCCTTTTACTGTTCATCATGTTTTAATTGAATGTCCAGTTTTTACTTCTTATCGTTCTTGTTTTTTTAACTTGACTTCTTTCACATTACGAGACCTGGTGGGTGAAAAATACCACCCAAATATTTTTAAGTTCTTAAGGGCTATTGGGTTTTTTACTTGTATATGAGAATTTTTATTATTCTGTATGTTTAACTTTCATTTTTAGTTCATATACATTAACATCATTGTTTCAAACTGTTATGGTACAGGGTTTTAAATTTTTTCTCTAATCATTGTTTTCATTAAACTAATTTGATTTAATCTCATTGCTCATGTGTTAATTGAACAAAGGATTACAATTTTTACCTTTTATAATTCTACCATTTTTTTGGCGCTGTATGGCCAAATCTGGCTCTTGTGCCAATAAACCCTACACAACCAACCAACCTATAAAACAATGAAATATGCACAAGTCGATATAGAGTGCTGCCATCTGTTGACTGCCTTAACCACTTGACATACGAATTTATTTTACTTTCTGATTAGATAACTTATCCTATTTTGGTAATTTATTGTTAATTTGATATTTTTAAATAATATATGGAACATTTGGGATACCAGATCGTTTCATATTGATTTTTTCGTATTTAAATACTTAATTCTGTGCCTTAATCACTGACATGAAAATAAAAATTCGGTAATTCGATGCCCCTGTCAGACACGTCATTGTAAACGAAGTGGTTAATAGACAAGCTGAGAACTTAAAATACAACCCGATGAAAAGAACTACAAAAAATATCACTGCGTAAGCCAAATATGGCCGAAATCAAACTAACCAATATATTTGATCCCCTTAATAATGTCCAAGAAAATTCCTCCGAAATTTTACTAACGGAACGTATTTCTAAAGATCCCCCTTAATGCTAAAATACACAAAAGATTACAACAAAATGAAATAATTAATTAGTTAATGAATAATTTGGAGTCAAAAATAATATTCTTAACAATGGATTCACAATGATCTTCCCAGGCACAATTGAGAATCACATAGCAATAAGTAAATTTTGTGATCAAAAGGAATTTGAATACTTTGTTATGACACCCGAATCTCATAGACCAGTCAAAATGGTTATAAAAGGCCTTCCCATTGACTGCATGCCTGAAGTGCTAGAATGGGAATTAAAACTTTGAGGCTCCTCTATCAATAAAATAGTTAGGCTTTCCCAGTAAAAAACTAGGAGACCCCTGCCCTAGTTGAACTAAACAAAAATGACAAAGTAGACGAAATATATAATGTTACAGATACTGAGTTTCTTAAAATAACAGTAGAATGGTACGCAGGAAGAAATTCTGTCTCACAATGCTTCAATTGCAATATATTCGGATACATCTCAAGCAATTGCGCCATGCAGCCTCGTTGTCTTAAATGCAGTGGAGCTCACCAAACGAGAAATTGCCCACGGGAAGACAAAGCAGATCATTCTAAATGCATGAACTGTGAACAGCTTGGGCATGCTGCCACGTGCAGAGGATGTTAATCCAAAATCAGAGCCAAAAATAGTTTTTTTTAAACAATGTTTAATGAAGAGTTTCGAGATGAAATTATTTCCTTTAACTCCGTATCTATTTCTTGAGCTTTAGTTATGGACTCATAATCAATTTGTGATGAGATTCTAATTTCCTCCAGTCTAGATAAGGCATCAGCAATAATATTGTCTTTACCAGAAATATGTTGAATTTCTAACGTGAATTGAATTCTGAATGCCTTTGTTGACGTGGCGATGCCTTTTCCAAATTCTGACGGATTGCATGAGCGAGTGGTTTGTGATCTGTGAATAACGTAAATTCACGACCTTCTAGCAAGTAGCGGAAATGGTTAATGGATGAATATGCAGCAAGCAGTTCCCGGTCATATGTGCTATAATTCCTTTGTGTTGGCGTCAGTCTTACGGAAAAGAAACCAAGCGGTTGCCAAGCATTATTTACGAGTTGTTGCACAACTCCACCCAATGCTACAACAGAAGCAACTGTCATAAGGGCAAGTTTAGCAGATGATACGGGGTGAGCTAAATTAGTTGCAGATTTCAATAACTCTTTTGAAATTGTAAAGGTTTTTGAAGTTTCGTCAGTCCATTTGAGGATTCGATTATCATTTTTTTGCTACTTTTTAAATAATAGTATAAGCTCACTTGATGTTGAGCTGCTTGAGGAATAAATCTATAATAGAAATTGATAATTCCCAAAATCTTTTTAACTGTTTCACTGTTTTGGGTTTTTCAAACTTTTCGATAGCTTTGATGTTTTCATCTGTTGGGCGAATACCATTTGGAGAGACAGTATGGCCTACAAAATTATCTTCAGGTTTTGCGAAATTGCGTTTACTGAGGTTTAAGGTAAGTTGAAATTGCTGAAGTCTCTCAAAAATTATTCTTAGATGATGTAAATGTTCTTCTTTAGTGTGGGATGCAATTAAAATGTCATCTAGATAAACGAAACAAAAGTCTAGACCTCGTAGAACTGCATGCATAAATCGTTGAAATTTTGGCGCAGCATTGCGAAGTCCAAACGTCATGAACGGAAATTCGAAAAGTCCGAATGGCATACAAATAGTAGCTGTTTTTTCGATGTCTGTGGGTTCCATGAGAATTTGATGATAAGCTCGATGGAGGTCTAATCTTTATCTTTTCTTTACTTATAATAAAGCACAATGTGTGTGTGTGTGTGTGTGTGTTGGCGATGTACAGGCCAGACCGTTCGACCTACAGCTACCAAATTTGGTATATGTATACCTTGGGTGCCGGGAATGTGCACCTCGGAGCCCTTTTTTTGAATTTTTAATTAAAATTGTAATTAATTAAAAATAAGCCAAATTTTGACGTTTTTTCGCTATAACTTCCGAAAATATTACAGCACAAAATTGATTTTTGCATCAAGTCAAAGCTCAAAAAATTAGCTTTTCAATTATACTAATGTTTTGATCTAGATATTAAAACTCTATTTTTAATGAATTTTTAAACATTTAATTTAAGAGTATTTTTTTCAACAATTTATTTTGAAAAAAATAAAAATAAAATTTTATCTTCTCGAGGATCTAAAAAAATCAGCTTTTAATAAAATGTTGCCATCACATTTTCAGAAGTTCTGATTTAAAAAAAATGTTAATTACTACCAAAAATAAAACAGAAAAACATAATTTTAATCACGTGATTATATGAAATGAAATAAATAGGAAATGATATTTTTTAAACAATAAATGCAAGAGTAAGTTTTTCTTGATCGTTTGCAATATCAAAATTATTAATTCAATTAAAGAATTAAAGTAAATAAAAATACAAAGTAAAAATATATTACAAAAGTGAGACAGTTAAAACTGAAAAAGAGTTTTTAGAAAATCACCAAACGATAATTTTCTGAGAGAGAGATTAATTATTTAAAAGCAAGAAATCTTAAACGAACTTTGAAAATGACGTCATTTCAAAGAAACGACGAACAAAAGCAATTGTTAATTAGTAGTAAAATATTTTTGCATTTTTTAAAAATTTTTAAAACAATAAGACATGTTTGGAATTGTTACTTTTACTTACGTCAAGAAGATATTTTGTGCAAATCAAAGAATTCGTCTTCGTGGTTGTAATTTATCTTCGCATTTTAATGAATCATGCGAAATAAAAACGCAACTGTAGCAGCCACTATTGACTGTAACCGGAACTGCTGCGCCACCTAGACTAATGAGCGCAAACCTCGAAAACACCAGTAAAGCTCAGGCAATGGGCATGGACGCATCTTAAACTTTTCTATGTGTTTGTGTAATTGTTTAAAATTATCTTGTGTTGTGTGTGACTTACCTTTTTTCCTAATAAATAAATGTTACACTAAACCTACTTTATTAGAACCCCCGAACACCCCCACCACAACTGGCGCCCAACCGGTTTATTTAATTTTAACGATTCCGTTGCTTGGACTTTGCTCGCAATTTTTTTCAGCACTCCGTATCCAACGGAAGAACAGCTTTGAAAACCTAATCCATAGGTTAATGATTAAAGGAAACCTCATCCGTAGGTAATTCATTCTCTTCCATATTCCTGATCCGAAGGATAATTTTGGTAAGTTTGAATTTCTTGTGTAGAACAATCCTTGTTCTTACAAAAAAAAAACCCTTAATTGCAAAGTCGCAAGAAGTATTGATTTATTTGAATTGATAATAAATCTTATAAAAAATGTGTAATTATAAATAACAATTTATCTCGAAGCATTCAGTACTTATTTTGAAAAATATGTATGAAAATTTTGTTACTAATATGTTACCAGTGTTTAAAAACATAGAATTATTTTATTGCTGTGTGTCTTAAACATATTTTAAAGAATTGGTATAATTGATAATTTTAGTATAGGCATACACAAATTTTATGAAAGTGTTATATTTTTAAAGATTTCACATTCTTTTTGAAAAGAAAATAATCAATTTTGTAATGTATAATCATTGAATCATTTTAAGTAAGCGTAGTGCAGTTCGATTATAACCTTGAACTCACGCCAGTGCATAATTTTTGGCTGACTCAGCGATACTATTTTCTGAATAAGACATAACTCTCTTCAATTGCTTTCCTTTGCGCTGAACTTGGAACTCACATGATTAATATGCATTTTCGATGCTGCTATTTTGTTATCGTATTGAGTAGAGTATATCCATTTAGATTTTTTTTGTATCTCTCTTATATGCAGAAAGTATTCTTGTCATAAAGTGAATTTATTATAAGTTGGAAACAATTTATGATTGTGTTCTTTTCAACATAGATTTCTCAAAATGTATAAAAATTTCAACTAATTCCAATTGTATATAAATGCAATCTAAATATTCTCATCAATTTGATTTAAGCGTATATTTATTCTCTTTATTTCCAACTGATTTTTGTATTAACGGTGTGTTAGAATATATATATTTACATGTTTACAAATTTGGCATCACTTTTACAAGATAAAGTGAAATAGTGGCTTTAAAAAATGAGTTTTCTGGGAAAGGGCAAAAAGTGTGATCATGAAACTTTAGCTCGTGAAATGAATATCGACATTCCTCCAAATGCTGTGATTTTAACTTTAAAATCCCTAATAACTACATCCGAACAATACGATGAAAATTTTGTGCGCGAATGTTTAAATAACATTATTGAAGAAAGAATATCCAAAGAACGCGAAATTATTTCTATTCGTGAGAAAGCTGAAGAAAAGGAAAGAAATGCTCGTGAACAAGAAAGACTGGCACGTCAAAAAAGTGAAGAGAAAGACAGACAAGAATTTGAACTTCAAAAAATTCGACTTCAGATAGAAGCTCAACAATGTGCTTCATTGCCTGCTGTCGCCAATGTTTCAAATAATCTGCAATTATACAATTTGATTCAAACTTTTGATCCCAAAGAAGACGATATGTCATTTTTTTTAAATTTATTCCAACGGCAAGTTAAATTTTTGAAAATAGAAAAAGACTCTTGGGTAGCACATTTGCTTGGTGTGCTTCCTAATGAAATAGCACAAATAATTTCTCGCGAACCTGAGGAAAGCGCTCAAAATTACGAGCATGTGAAAAATTTACTTTTGCAAAGATTTAAACTGAGTCCAGAGAAATTGCGACGTCTTTTCGCAACTCATGGAAAAACTCCGGACAAAACATGGAAACATTTCCATTTTGAACTGAGAAATTACTTCGAAGGATGGTTGGAAGAACTCCACATCCAAGATTTCGATAAATTGAAGAACTTGATGATCCTAGATCAAATGAAGAAACGGGTACCACCAGAAGTAAAGGATGATTTCTTAGACATATGGTGTGATTGGGTTACCCCTGATGACCTAGTAGAAAAACTAGACGCTTACGACAACTTGCGAACAAGCAAGAAAGAATTCTAAATGCTGAATAGCTGTGTGGATAAGCCATATTATTCAAAACAAACTGACCAAGTCAGGCTTGATAAAGGCAAAAGAACTTTTTACCCCAAGGGTTCAAAATTGCAAAATCAACAAACTTTTGATAGAAAGCCTCTGTCTGGGTTCCCCAGTCAAAGCAGGCGGGATCCCGGAGTCCTCAGTCAAAGTAGGCGGGACTCCTTTTGCAATGACAGAGCACAGAAAACAAGCCCTGACATGCTACAAGAAGCTAGAAAATCATTAACTTGTTACGGCTGTGGAACTCCTGGAGTAATCAAATCTAAATGCCGCATATGCAATCCAAAAATCCAAGAAAGCGATGATTTCCCTGCAAATCTGAATTAAATGACTTTCTATAGTTTTTCAACAGATGTTCACCCACTGAACATAATTGAAGTTTCAATCTGCAATAAAAAAGCAGCCGTGTGTGCTGACACAGGTGCTACACATTCTGTGGCCGGTGAAAAACTGTACCTACTTCTCAAAGAGCATAGTATGAAATTTGAAGAGAAAACAATTGATATGACATTAGCCGATGGACATATTCGAAACACAGAAATACTCACAACCATTGTGAATATTATTGTAAAAATCTCAAAGATTTGAGACACTTTCAATTGATTTGTTTGGACCATTACCCCAAGGCGCTACTGGTAAACGATGGATCTTTATCATTGAAGATTGCGCAAGCCGCTGGATAGAACTGTTTGCTCTGGAATCAGCCACTGCTAAAGAATGTGCAATCACACTGATAGAAGAAGTATTTCTAAGATATGGTATTCCCAGACGTATTATAAGTGATAATGGCCCACAATTCATTAGCGCCGTCCTCCAACAAATATGTTTTGTTCTTCAAATAGATCAGTGCCTTACTCCAGTTTATCATCCTCAGGCTAATCCTGTAGAAAGGAAAAATCGTGATCTAAAACCTCGATTGGCTATTCTTGTGGGAAACGACCACGATAGTTGGGAAGAAAAACTCCCGTATATTCGTTTTGCTATGAATTCAGCTGTTTGTGATACTACAGGACATACACCTGCCTTCCTGCAATTTCGGAAGAGAATTAAGAACTGTAGACGATGTAGTTCAAGATTTTAGGACTGTTGTCGAAAACGATAATTTCGTTCCAGAAATCGGACCGTATTTGAAAAGATTTGCAAACATTACAAATGACATACGAGAACGTATCGAAATAAAACAAGATCAACGAAAAAATACTACGACAAAAACCGACGTCAAATTTTTTATTCTCCTGGTGATAAAGTTTGGGTTTCTTTGCACCCCATAAGTAACACCAAAAACAAAAAAACTTCAAAATTTATTCCAAAACGGGACGGACCATACTTGATCCTCACCCAGAAGTCTCCTACTTCATATGTGATAGCCAGCCTTGATAAGCCATCCGAACCGATAGCAACCTACCATACTTCTGCTCTTTCGCCCTTCATAGATGTGGATACTTCTCCAGTTGTCCCTCTTAGAAAAAGAGGTAGACCGCCAAAATCTGTCGTGCCACCACGTATTACTACTCAACAACCTCCTTGTGTGCCCGAGTCGTCTACATCAAATCACCTTGCCCAGAAACTCAATAAGCCACAACAGATAACACAGACTGCCAAAAGACCTCCCACTACTATTAGTCCTGTCTCTTCGTCGGGACGTCATCAGAGACAGAGGGGGAGATTGTAGCAGCCACTATTGACTCTAACCGGAACTGCTGCGCCACCTAGACTAATGAGCGCAAACCTCGAAAACACCAGTAAAGCTCAGGCAACGGGCATGGACGCATCTCAAACTTTTCTATGTGTTTGTGTAATTGTTTAAAATTATCTTGTGTTGTGTGTGACTTACCTTTTTTCCTAATAAATAAATGTTACACTAAACCTACTTTAT
The DNA here is from genome assembly GCA_026289955.1 of Argiope argentata. NCBI lineage: Eukaryota > Metazoa > Arthropoda > Arachnida > Araneae > Araneidae > Argiope > Argiope argentata. Next base: position 3,416,065 of record JAOUZG010043327.1, on the reverse strand, counting down.
TAGAACCCCCGAACACCCCCACCACACAACTGCTTTCATCGAAGCATACGTAATATTAAAGCTATGCTGGTAAAAGTAGGTCAGCTATTTGAAAACGCATCTTCTTTCAAACAAGCATACGTAATAATTAACAATGCACAATTTGTAAAAGCATATGAAACTATTTTTACCCGCATATTTCGGAGACATCAAAACTTTCTAACCAAAACAATGCCATGTTCTCTCACGAGAAAAAATAAGTCAACTATCATTCCAAATTAAACATATAAGAATGTCATTTTCGGCACGTGTCTGTATAAAATGAAACAAATATGAAACATGAAATTTTTGGAAAATAAATGGATGGAAACGTTTTCTATGATATTTTATATCATACTGTATTACTATACATATATTACTTATCATACTATACATATATTTTTCTATACATATATTACTAATCCAATTAAACAATTTTATTTAAGGCAAATATGGCTTAACATCTACAAGGCATCTTCTGTAATCGGGGAACAGCATCTAATTTCTTAATTTTTTGGGGAGAGACATAAATCTCTTTGCAATTGGTCCAAGTGAAATATATAATTATAGATTTAGGGGAAAAAATGCTGATGAATTAAATTTTTATATACATCATCTGCTATGTGAATCATATTTAACAAAATATTCTTGAGACAATAAGTTCTTAAATAAAAAAGTGGCATTCCAATGAACTAAATCAATCATCAAAGCTGATCGATCTATGAACATTTCAATATAACTATTCGATAAAAACTGGCGATTTTAGATCACTATATCAAGATATCAAAGAAGACAATCAGAGTTACTCTAGAATAATTGGTGTAGATTATGATAATGATGATTGTTCTAAACTTGCAATATTCAGCACTGAATAAATCAGCCAGATTTGAAGATGATAGAAATGTTTATTCATTTATTTAGAAGTTGAAATATTAAAAATACTTTACAGAATATAAATCTATAAGACCAAAGAAATTTAAATCAAATTTTTTTTATATATGTTTATAAATTTAAAAATATGTTATTATTCAGAGCATTTATATACATCTTAAAATAACATTAAAAACTGAATTTTTCAATTAACCTGTGAAATTTTTGCTGAATAATTCCTTGAGATCTTATAAATTATAAAAAAATTACAATGTTTTAATTTCTGTATTGAACATAAACTTCAATGTCGGACTACTTTGTTTTCAATTCTTAGTTTTATTTAAAGGCGTGCTTGGATTGAGTAAAAATTTCTTTATATTAAGTGCACTTCCATCATTTCCACTTTAATTTAAAACTGAATTTTACGTGCACTGATAGAAAAACAGAGAGAGACGTTGGGTTCAAAGATAGGAATGCTTAAGACATACATAATAGTTTAAGTGAATTACATGATTATCGAAATTTGAAGCTTAAAAATATTTTGCTGAAAAAATTATTATGAGACCAAGTTATATATAAAAAAATTGATTTAACCCTTTAGTCGGCATTAATATTGGCGAACCGACTGGTCGCCAAAGGCGGCTAGTGTGGAATAAATAGTACAGCCTTCCAATTGATGAGTAAAATCATGCAGGTGTGGTGTGGGATATCGATCTGGTAATGTAGCCGAATTTAAAGAACGATAATCCCCGCACAGCCTCCATTCACCATTCTTTTTCATGACCATGTGTAATGGGCTAGACCAACAGCTGCTTGATGGACGGCATATGCCCTGTTCTAGCATGTTGACAAATTTCGCTTTGGCGATTTTTAATTTATCCGGGGCCAATTTACGAACTTTGCATGCTATAGGCGGACCTTTTGTAATAATAGAATGAGTAACATTATGCCTGACAGTAATTTTATTTTTGACTATATTTTCAGAAGATAAGCTTTGGAATTCACTTAGCAGGGAATGTATATCTGGATAAAGACTATTAATATTGAGGGGTGTTAAAAATGAAGATGGAACGAATTAATTTAGTTAGGGCTGATAAGGATCTTAATGGGTCAATCAAGCGCTTTCTTTAATATCGACCAGCAGTCCATGGGTTTTAAGAAAATCCGCGCCAATCTTCGGCTTTGAGACATCCGCTATGATGAAATTCCACTTGAAGCATTTTTTCAAGCCTAAATATAACCTAATAAGTTGTTTACCGTAAGTTTTAATTGGACTTAAATTAGCAGCATAAAGATTAAAATCAGATGGAGACAGCTTATATGGTTTTGGTGGTGGAATAACGGACACATCAGCCCCGTTATTCCACCACCAATAAGATAATGTTTTCTGCTATATTTATCAAAAAGAAAGAGGCGGGAATTTACTAGGCCGTAGTCGTTGACCTCTTCAATCGACTGGTCCTTTAGCTTTCCTGTGAGTGAACGTTGGTTTTGTTAGGCCAATTGCAAGGATTATAGCATTTGTAAGCCTTATCGCCAAATTTTGAGTGATAATAACATATAGTTTCGTTTCCGATATTACGCCTTTTAATAGAATTACTTCTAGAGTGGGATCTAAATTGTTGACGTCTAGAGAAATGACTTTTATTCAGTTCATTAACTTGTAGGGATAATTCTGAAATCTGCTCTTGCAATTTAGCTAAAATATTGTCATCTTTAGAAGAAGTTATAGCGGCATTATGATATGACGTAGATTTTATTTTCCACATTTTATCTGCCATTGTTGACAATTTTGCCAAATCGTCACCGCTGATGGACAAAATACTAAAGATTTTAGTTGGTAATCTGTGAAGTCAGAGAGTTTTAAGAATAGCTTCACCTTATCTGAAGCTAAATTCTTCATTTCACATAAAAACTGTGACGACTTCCTTTCACCCAATTCCACTTCAGTTAATAATTTTTTGAGTTTTTTTGCGTTTGAGTTTCAGCAAAGATAGAGATTAGTCTGTCTTTAATAGCCACGTACTTGTTGCTCCTTGAAGGTTGGTCAGAATGTCCGATACTTGGGATAATATTTCAGCGTCAATGGAACTCACGACATAATCGTATTTCGTTTGGTCTGTCGCAATTGCAGCATTTCGAAACTGGGATTCCAGTTGGAGAAACCATATCTTTGGGTTCGGTTTCCAAAACGCTGGAACTGTAATGCTGACTCGAGCGATCGATGTTGCAGCATGACTTTCATTTTTGCCATTATCGACCATTTTCGATGGCCGAGTATCACGTTCGGGTCACCATTGTGGTGTGTTTCAAGATATATAAACATTTAATATTTACAGTTAATTTACATTTAAAACATTGAAATAAAAATATCGGAGATAACGAAAATAACGCTTAAAAGCATATCCAGTCTTTCGAACACCAGTCAATACACAAGGTAGAGTTGAGTTGTTACACAACTTCCAAGTCCAATAATAAAATGTTTTTGCTACTCGTTACACCACACAGTAAACAAAATGCAATATTCTATGTCAAAAATATTTGTTTTATATTATCAAACAATCCGAGGTTAAAAAAAACACCTTTATATTTATTCAGAATATTTTACGTTATCAAAACGAACATTAATAAATTCTAAACGTCATTAATAATTTAACAATCTACCTGAAATCAACTATGAATCATTACAATAAAACGTCACTTTTAACAGTTACACCTCAAATATAAACCCTTTCATGGGAAAAAAAATCGCATTAGGAATATTCTTCACAATTTTTTTTTTTAAATCTTTAAAAACATTTGTTCAGAAAAAAAAAATTATATCAGAACACATGCAATAGATACATTTTTTAAAAAAAGAAAAACCATCAAATAAAAATGAATAAAATTATATTATTATCTGTTTGGAAGAATAAGTTTTTAATCAATATAAATTGCATAAAAGCAATTAATTTCTTTCTCTCTTATTTTTTTACTTCCTGTTTTCTGGGAATACATAAATGAAAACCAACTTACTTCGCCTTTTTCTTTCTCAACAACAAAAAAAAAATCTATTACTTCTATTTTCATTTAACAGTTTTAAATCAAAATGCACCGAATAAAACTAAAGAATATATATATATATATATATATATATATATATAATATGCATTGAGAAGATACTTTCTCATCTTGAAGCCAAACCAAACGATTTTACCACATGTTCAGAATTCACATTTCTCATGCCCCTCCTTGACAATTAGTCTGCACTGTTTTTAAAATTCATTTCAGCCCGATGAGTGCTTTTAACGGATGGACGGGTTTTGTGAAAGCTAGTTAACTTGTTACTTCTCGTCGAGAATTAGTAATGGATCTTTTATTCCAATTGATAAATTGACAGACCTGTCGCCGAAAAAACTATAGAATCGCGTTTTTTTTTTAAATCTACTTTCTACTTTATGTCTACTTTATTAGCTATAGAGTCTACTTTAATTAACTTTAGTTATGTCTACTTCATTTAGCTATACAGAATTGAACCGAAGATGCGACAACAACAAAAAAAAAGAAAAAAGGGAGAAAGTCTTCTGGTATAATCCACTAGGAACACGCTGAAGTGCCTCTGCGCAAACTGAAACAATCCGATGCCTATCCGGGACGAAGGCACACACCTAGAAAACGAGGAAGATTGCTTCAGAGGTATATCTAGACACGCCGGACCAATAAGGATAGACCATTAATTGGAGGCAAGACTATTATCACTGGGCTTGGCGAATCATTTGCGAAATAAATGTATCTCCTCGAGAATGCAGCAGTTTTGGTGATATCTGTCGCAGGATCCTCCGAGAAACATCCACAATCTGTCGTGGAATCTGTTAGAGAGAAAGCGCATACGAAAGAAAATCAGTTGCGGGAATTTTCCCTTTAATATCTTGTTCGTGGATTGAACTCTTTCGTTTCTTTTATGCTATGTTGCTTTTTAATTGGCAGTTTGTGTGTGTTGATTTCTGAAAACGTCTTTGTGTGCGCTTCAGCTGTGTTTTGACGCATACGATTCTTTGGGCGATCTTCTTGAGGGATGACTCGTCATTGAGTTTGGCACCGTACTACCATCGGGTGGGATTTTCGTAACTGCATTATATTGAATTAGACTTGCTCACTAATGCTTGAGTATTCAGATGGATCAGATTACTTCAAAATGACGGAGCTCTGTTCAATTCTTGAAGTTGAATGCTCTATGAAAGTTTCAGTATCTTCGGGAAACAGAGCGGAAGGGGTTAAACGATGTTTGGTGATGTATCGAGAGTCATGAATATTCGTATGAAATAAAAATGTTCGAAATCGGTTTAATGATCTTATTAAAGAACACTTTCAGAGATTTTCGTCATAGTGATTGTGTAAAGAAATAGCCTTTTTGGGGTTTTTTTCGAAGGAATTCTGAGGGAGGGCGACTGACCTTTAAAGCATTAAAAGATTATGCATTAAAAATTATGATCTTTCATATAGGGGCAGGGGTGAAGGAAAAAAAAAAGAGGACAAAATGAGATTGACGATTGGGGTTGAATGACACTTTAATAATTTCTTTTTTATGGATTAGTTTAACAAACAAACTAAAAAAACAGGAAATCTATAATATAGTTAATATTTTAACTTTATTCATATTTTTAACAATCTATTAAAGAATTGTTTAACTGTGAAGTACAACCAAACCGCGCATAACAAGCGATTCACGTAACGAGCAGTATTTTGAAGCATGAGTGGCTAGAAGACACCATAATGTCGCATGCTGGATTGTTCTGCGTCAGTCTAATAGCTATATGGAAGACATTTTGACCGGATAGCATTGCCGAAGACTTCGAGGAATCGGATCGTTCTTATGGCGCCTTAAGAACCTAGCCAGAACTGCCGAAAAAACTTATGGATCTATATTCTGTATCTCAGCAAAAACATGCGAAGGGGAAAATAATGAAGTCAACAGAACAATAACCTTCCAGTGATTATTATTTCGTATGTTGAGAAGCATTCCCCCAAATAAGGCAGTTACCACGTGGGCTACAAATTAACGATAATTTTGTGTCTTATTTTCGCAGAATTTTGAAGCAATAACTTTCTTTCAATAAGAGAGAGAGAGGGATTTAATTTAAGTTTTTACTGTTTTTCATCGATGACTGTCTTGAACAATTATTTTACAATTTTAGGAGACAGAGTGGCCATTGAACCAGGAGTGCCTTGTTATAAATGCAGATACTGCTTGGAGGGGAGATACAATCTTTGTCCAGATGTAAAGTTTTGTGCAACACCTCTTGTCCACGGAACACTGTGTCGCTATTTTTGCCATGATGCTAATTTCTGTTTCAAGTAACTAGATTTTCTTAGATCATGACTAATATTTTTGAATATTTTTGCTAATAGAAATTTCTTTCAATCATCTATTTTTAAATTCTTTTTAAATAACATGCAAAAATCATTAATGACATATGCATGGAAGATAATTGCATTCCCTTTGATTGATGTAATACATTTTTTAATGCTACGTGAAAAGATTTATTAAATTAAGCGATTTCTTGTTCCAATTTGTACTTTTTATTATCAAACTAGCTTTTACCCGCGACTTCATGCGCATGGAGAAGCACACAACTAGCATGAAAAAAATTTATTTACAGTGCTTATCCGAAATAAAGTAAAACCACCGCAAATAAAGCCTTGTCTTTTAAACCAAGTCAAGTCTATTTTATTTATCGATCGGGCTTGAGATAGCTTCAAAAGTATTATACACATATTTTTTAAATTTATAATTAAAAT
>JAOUZG010043327.1:3397827-3409389 GCA_026289955.1 Argiope argentata | reverse complement strand
AAAGTATTATACACATATTTTTTAAATTTATAATTAAAATGAAAACAGTTGTCAACAATTACAACACTCTGCAAATGCGTGAATTTTTAAAACTAATTGGGTCAACGCAAATTCGTGAATTTTTTACGCCAGTTGGGGTAACGCAATACGGGTTAGACATTTTAAATTTCTTTGCTCTGTTTTATTTTAATTCAAAAGTACCTCAAAATGAATCTGAAAAATCGATTAATTAACAAAGATTAATTTTAAATAGCATCAAACACTAAGAAAATAAACAGAATCGTTTTAAATAATCGGTCGAAAACGTGTTAAGTGAAACCTCATCAGCACAGGCTAAAACAAACTGGTCTTACTCATTTGGTGGTAAGAAGATGATTTTTGGTGGGAAAGTAAGAAAAGTATAATTAATATTAACTATGATAGTATAATTGATAGTAATTATTTTACTATTTTCTTCATAATTTTTCGTTTTTTTTCTTTCTATAAAACCTTCCTCGCGTCTGAACGAAAATATTTTTTTAAAAAATTAGCGGAATCGTTCTATTAGCGGAATCTCGAGTTTTGTTCTTAACAACATTTTTATTTATATAGATATTGATTTCATGTGGATGAAACTAAGCTCCATGCAAATATATCATTTATTTTTAGTCATTAGAATCTTATTCAGAACTATTTAACTCGATACAATGATAGTACTATGATTGTACTCGGTGCTATTTATTTCTCTATGCTGTCAACTAAAAATCAATCTTTTCAGTTTTGTAAATTCAACAAATTACATTAAAGGCAAAGCATGAAATTAATCCTTCCTTTTTGGGAAAGATGTGTTGGAACAGGAACTTAAGACAACTAAAGACTACAAATCATTATAATTAATAACTATTTGATCTATTGAACTCAACAATAATTTTATCGGATGCAGGATTTGCTGAGATTATTTGAGCTTGGAGCACATTTGCATCTGTTTTCATTGTTAGTTTTATTTGTCTGTTACTAGATAACCATTCTTTTAATTTTTTTGTTTATGGGAAAATGTAGAGCACCATGTATGATAATAATTTTTACATTATATGAAATAATAAGCCAGTTATATGATATATATTCTGGCCTTTGTATATTGGGGAAATTTAGTTAGAAATGAAATTATGTTAATCATTAAAACTCTAAAAAATTAAGTGAATTAAGACATTGTAAATGAAAAAAATTATTTACTAAAAATTAATGAATGGAAAACAATCATATTCTTGGTTTATAAATTTATATTAAACTGAAGCAAGACAAGAATCCTTTTTTTTTTCTTTTAAATCTATTTTACTTAAAATGTGATTCATCTTTTTTCATATGTATGTGAATGCCTCATTTTATGTTTCAGGTTATGTGCTCAATTACTTAGCTGTTTTTAAAAGCATAAATTAACTAACATTTTGAAATTTAAGTAATAAATATGGAACAACTATTATTGATTTAATAAATTTTATTTTCTGGAAGTATATAAGAGAAGTAAAAAAATTTGTACTTGAAATTTTGATGAATTCCAAGATTTAGACCTCCCCAAACTTAACAAATACCTTTTTTGAATTATATTTGTCTATTTGTCATTGTGTCAATCTGTTTCTGAATCTATAGCACAAAAATGCTTAGAATTAATTGTTAAAATATTGTATCCAATAAATCCAATAAAAGGAAGTCTTGCTCTCTGAGCACCACTAAACACAATTACTATAAAACATAAAGAGTAGATACATATATATTACTCTAGCATCCAAAATATAGATTCGTAAATGGAGAAGAATTCCCTTATCCTTTGTCGATCTGTCATTCACATGATATGCTTATAAGATAATTTAAATATATAGCAGCTTCGGTAAAAGAATTTGGTTTGTAATTTTATCCTCTAGATAGATTCTTATATTTTGGACCAGAATCTGTCAAAGTGTTGACCATCTGCCAATCTATTATTTCATAGGTATGTACATGCAATAATTAAAAAAATGCAATGACTTAATTAAAGGAAATTTAATTTACTATCTTGTGATTACTTTGACTTAATTTTATTTCAAAATGTACTTTTAATTGGTTGGAATGAAAAGTATCCAAAATATAGGCTAGTTATAACTAAAGTGATCTTACTTAAAACTGTGTAGAAGCTGTTTTGGCTAAAGTACTTCATTGAAACTTGGTTTTTGCTTTATATGAGTAGTGGAAAACTACAAAGAAAACTGCAAATAAATAAACATGAAACAGTAGTTTAATCTTCATCTCTAGATGGTGGTTTTTTATGCGGAATGCTCATAATGCAAATTAGGAACTTTTATAAATACCAACAGTCAATGATTTAAAATCATTAGTAGCACATCTTTAGAGGAGAAAGATCAAGTTTTATCAATCAAGTTATTTTATCAGAACTGTACTAATAGTTTAACTGCATTTGGAGGATATTGACACTTTAAAGACTTGAGAAAAGGGTAGTGGCAGATTTGTGACTTGGTTGACTGCCAAATCTTTGCTGAAGCATTGTATTTATATTTCTTCAAATATAATTGGCCAAATCCTGCTTCTTTAAATTAATCAAGATATTAAGGTAGTCAACAAATCGAAAGGGTGAAATATAATGTGTAATCTTGCTATTCTGTTGAAATCAAGGAAGATGGCACCAAGCATACTCAAGCCAGCGTCTACCCCCCCCCCCCTCCTCCAGACAACCGATATCTATCGACGATTTGTTGGTTAATAATTAATAAATGGTATAAGGGCTTTAGTTATGTTTCAGATCCATGTCAATTTTGTAAATAGTTTCCTTTTGTTAAATTTTATAAGACATTTTTAATTTCATTGGGTGATAGATAATAAAAAAATTATATTATTCTAATGACTTATACAAAAGAAAACTGAGGAATAAAAAAAGAGTGCTTATTGATAAGTTCGTTTTCATGTTAAGAGAGGTTTTGTAAGTCGAATTAAAGAAGATGAATCATCAACCTTTATAGTTTTTATCATCTGCGAAGTAGAATATCTGAAATTTACATTAACAATAAATCTGTATAGTTTCTTCAGAGTCCATTTTAGCACAGTATGAGTCAGTTAAATACTGTTAAAGCCTTTGAAGAATCTGAGATTACATTAATTGAAGCTGAGTAAGAGATCCTCGAACTGGGAATCTGCTGAATTCTGAACTTGTAGACTATAGTGCAAGAAAAAGTAATTTAGTACTACAGCATTTAATAAAAGTATAAAACCTCCAATTTTTCACGGTCCAAATGTGTTTGTTTTGACTGCTCTAGTATTTCTAATAACAAATATTCTTATCTAAAGGGGGAAAAAGTGTATTGAATAAGAGAAAATGGATAATATATTTGAACTCAAAATGATACATCTGCTGCTTATCAAGTAAATTACAATTTTCAATTTAGAGTTTTTACATAAAAAAGTACTTAGAAATTGTAGAAAAAAAAATGCTTCACAATGCAGATATTTTTATTTTGAGGGGTAATTCTTTGGGGGGGAAAATATGATCAGCTGTATATTAAATCAACACAAAAGAACTTACATGCTTGTTCAATGTTTTGGTTTTCTTGCTGTTAGGGCTTTCTGCCATTCTTAGTATTTCTGGGCAATGGAAAACACAAATTTTTTTAGATCCCTAATAATGCAGCATTTTTAGGAATTTTAAATTTAATTGCAAAATAAGATTATTATTATTGAAAAAATATCAGATAGAAATGGGGCTATCAAGGTCAAATAAGTTAGTAATCTAAAACAGCGTTCAATATATTTATTAAACATATGCAAAAAAAAAAGGCAAGTTAAGTAACAGAAAAACCAATACATAATTTTTCATGTATGTTGTCTTCATCCCAATCTCTATCGGATTCAGTTAAGTCATACCACTGACTCCCCGGTTCACCAGAAGACACATAGATAAATAACTGAATGGCCTTCACCACAATAGGAACATTGGCGGGAACTGTGGTTGAGTCCTAAATCTTGTACCTCGTTGTAAGTTGAGTCTTAAATGTTATACCTTGTTGTAAGTTGAGTCTTAAATGCTATACCTTGTTGTAAGTTGAGTCTTAAATGCTATACCTTGTTGTAAGTTGAGACCTAAGTGTAAGTGTTAAGGAAGAGTCGTACCGGCCATGGTACAACGCTTCCCTAAAGAAGTACATCCTGTCGATGGGAGAAGTCAGATCCTAACCTATTCATGTATCCACCAGTGTGGTGAAAAGCAAACATCATGTTGGAGGCTTTGCATTCTCGGTTCGAAGTGTCCCCCCCCCCCCGGGGGGATTACTTAATCAGATAAATTTACCTTTGTTGTCCAATACCTTTTATTTCATGGCCGTCCTGACAGAAATGTTTATTAAATTCATGAAGTAAAGTAATTGTACAACAACTGAAATAAGTAATTTTTGGTCTGGAAACAAATTTTAAGTTAAACATCTCAATTAAAGTCTTGAGAGGCTGTATATTGACATATTATGCCAGATATAGTATTATTATTACTATTTCAATCTTTGTTTAAAAATACGAACACATTTCTTCTTCTGCTTGTACGTTGAATTTGATCAGTGCACATAATGCCAATTACTGTCTTTAAAAACTTAACTATTTATATTTGTTCAAGAACATTTTTCAGAGTGCATCAATATCTAGCTAGTGAACAAATAAAGAAAGTAAAATGAAAAGCAAACTTCATCTAAAAGTAGATGGTCTGCAAAATACCATGCGATAAAGGCCTTTCTTATTCTAAAAGAAACTATGATGCTGTATGAAAGCAGAACGGAAAAGCTAGAAGTAAGGGTAAATGCAAAGAGGCTTTGCCAACAAGTTCAAAAGCTAGAAAATGCGAAATTAGTTTCTTTATTATTCAACATTTTACAAAATTATGCCAACAAAAGCAAAATATCACTGCAGATTTCAGCATTGTACAAGAACTTTACAAGTTGCATAAGATCTCAAAGGGATTTGTTTGATTCTTATAAATGAAAAGGAATAATCCTTTTCAAAATTGATTATTATGAATTAGACCTAAATTAAAACAGCAGATGGGAAGTCATTCTTTTTCATTAGATAAACCCATTCTTGCCTGCTGTTGGTAAATTGATTCCAGAACTAAAAAGTTGATCATTTTCTTATTCCAAAAGTGATAATAATTTAATATGAAAAATTTAAGAATTTGAGAAAAGAGTGATTTACTTTTAAGAACATGTTAATTGATATTATTGGATGAACTTAGGAAGAATATATTTTCAGACTGTTTTTACTTACACTTGAATGAATGAGAATACACTTAGATGAAAGGAGTCACTATATTTTTGGGAATTTCTTAAAACTAATTCTTGAGCAACAATTATCCTGTCTTTTGTCTCACTTGGAAGTTGTTTTAAAAATATTGCTTTGTTTGATAAATACTAATCAACTTGGATAAAGAAAATGCCCTTTTAATGCATTCAACCCAAGAAAGTTTTTAATAGAAGTTATAATTTCAGGTATTGCATGCTTCATTTTAAACTCTAAACTTGCTCATATTTTCAAATTTTATGTTGTGAATAAATATTTTTTTCTTTTTAATGCTCATTGAGTTGAATTGTAAATTGAACTATTATATCCTTATTTGCAATATAGCCATTTAAATAATTGTGTTAAATCCACACAAAAGATTCTGTAAAATAATAATTCTCAATATAAATTTGGCTGAAATGTATCATTGTAATACAGTCCATTGTGATAAAAACTTTTATTTACATCTAAGAAATAATTATTTAATATTTATGGTTTTTTTTACATAAAATTTGTTACTTTAACTGCCTTTTCAAGGATATTTATATTCTAAAAATAAATAAACATAACATCACAAAGTTATGAAGATAAAATAAAGTCTTAGTAAATTGTTAACTTGTTGGTTAAATGAACAATATTTTGAGTCTTGAAATTAAGTTACGAAAGGGAGGAGGGGGCTCATGATGTGTGCTACCTAGGGATGCAAAATACCTCAGTCCGCCACTGAAAAACGAACTTTGGCGAAAAAGGGATTTAAAAAGTTGATTTCTATGTTTAAAGAGGCTAGGAGTTGGGACCACCTTACAATATTTAATATTGTATACAGAGAGGAAGGCAGATAACACTCTTATTTGTCATTATGCATGAAAATTATGGGTTACAACATTCTTGCCAGTTTATTAAGTATTGTGGTTTATATCTTTAAAAGCTTTCACTTCAACTGTCTGAAGTCGAAATTGAGATAATGTTTTTTAAAATGAATTGTTTAATTTATATCTGAAATTATAAAAAAAAGGTACTTTGTTGTTCTGTCAATGAATTAAAATTTTTGCATTAAAATGCAATTAAATGCCTTTTTTTTTTTAAAAATTAATCTTTGAATGCAATGTTTTTAGCTATACTTTCAACACTTCATATTCAACCTTCTATATTTCTATTGTTTCAAGTTTTCTAAATTTAAATTTGTTAGATAATAACTAAATTTTAATATTATTTTTACTATCACAATCTTAAACATCAAATACATTCATTTTCTATGTGATATATTAAATCTTATTGTCTAATAATATCTAATCTAAATGTTTATAAATTCACGAAATATTCCAAATTTTTATGAATCTATATTATTGAAATTTGATCATCAAGAATGCATATACAGTCAAACATCGATAATTCGGAATCGCCGGGACCGCGGCAATTCCGAATTACAGATATCTCCGAATTATAGAAATTGCGAAATTTGGGTATATTTAAATAAAAAAATAATTAACGTACATCGTTAGTATGACGATATAAAACAATACACAACTTTATAATTTCAAAGATTAAACAATAATTGAAAATGCTAATTAAAAGAACGGTAAAGCAATGATAACATTATTACTTACTCAAAGAAAACATCTTTATTACTTCATCATATCTAATAATGTTAGTTGTTTATTTTTAGGTTTGTGCGAAATTAGTTTTCCACGGATTTTATATACAGTCATAATTTCATGTTCAGTTATGAAATCCCGTTGTTCAAGACCTGTTATCGCTTTATCTAGGATGCCAATTAAATCCTCTGTAGGAATTTTTTCTTCTTCATGTTGTTCAGTGTCACTCATTTCTTCATTTTCATCACTACACTTTCCTGCATTTAAAGCATTATTTAAAATTTCTGCATCTCTCAACTGATTTATTGTAGGTGCGTCGTTGTCGCATTCTAATACCTCAATAATATCTGATTCTTGCATCTCAACATCCCGATCTTTTGCGTAAGTCATTAAGTTCGAAATTTGCGCTTTTTCTTTTGACCCTCTAAAACCACCGAAATCATTTTCGCCGTCGTCGTCATCATCATCAATAAATAAAGTATTAGGTAACAATTTGTGCCAGGCATTTTTTAAGGTCTCTTTTGAAATACTATTCCATGCACTTGCTGCAAACCAAAGAGCCTCTTTTATTGTAAATTCCTTAACGAATTCCGAAATAGTCTTTCCGTTATTGATGGAATCTAGTATTCGCCGCAGAAAATTAACTTTATAATGGCACTAAAAAGCGTGTAATACACCACAGTCCAAGGGCTGTAATATAGATGTACAGTTAGGTGGAAGAAATAAAACTTCAGAAATTTTTTTTTGATTCAATGGCTTAGAATCAGGATGCGCTGCGCAATTATCTACAATCAGTATTATTTTTGAATCCGCCGGTAGTTTGACCGATGTACAGTGCTTAAGAGCTTCTGGTAAAAAGTGATTTTCGTACCAATCAGTAAAAATATCTTGAGTTACCCAAGCTCTCTTATTGTTTCTATATAAAACTGGTAATGTCTTTACTCCTTTAAGAGCACGTGGTCGAGCACTCTTTCCTATCACCATTAATTTCAGTTTATGAGTACCGGCTGCATTACCACATGCCAAAACCGTCAGTCTTTCGTTAATATCCTTAGTTCCCGTAGCATTTTTTTCTTGGACTGCTGCTAGAGTTTTTCTCGGCACATAGCGCCAAAAGAGTGCAGTCTCGTCAACATTATAAATTTGCTCTGTTGATAAATTTTCCTTTTGAATTATTTCCATTATTTCATCCACACAAAGTTCTGCTGCTTCATGATCAGCATTTAATCTGTAGCAAGTGAAGGTCGCGGTACGAACCTGCGACGGTTGAGCCAGTAGCCGAGCGATATACCGTTCGAGCAAAAGGGACCCTTCAGCTCGAAGGATATTATCTAGCTGATAAGGCTGACGCTACAGTACTCCCCTACCGAGTGAGGTACCGAACGATAAAAAAGTCTTTACAGGTAACGAGCAGGGCGTCGAACTACACGTCCAGTTCTGGTTGAATACTGAAAATGATTCTCTGCAAACCTAACTTTCTTGATAGCTTTTGGAGCATTTTGGTTTGGTAGCCGAAGACATGAGCGCTTATCAGATTTGGGTTTAAATCCTGTACAAATCTTTCACCATAAATTCTTATCTGGCGTATAACATTGCGCTTTTTAAATTTGTTCAACCAACCAGTTGAATAATCGCAGGGTGTGGTCAAACCAAGTTCCAAGTGGTATTTTTTTGCTTGAGTAATAATCATAGGACCAGTTAATGGCACATTTTCAGCTCTTCTTTGCTTGAACCAGTCAATCATAACTTTGTCTAGATCAGGATTTTTCGCAGCTTTCATATTTTTTTTTAAGCATTTCTATTGGTGAGTCACTACTATTTGCAAAAAACGAAAGCATCTCTTTTTTTTATTATTATTATTATTATATCGTACACAGTGGATTTTCCGATCTCATATTCGTCATAAAACTTGCGAACTGAAGTCCCTTGATCGAATTTCTTCAATACTTCGACTTTTTTTGCAATGGCTATCGTGCAATATTTCTTTCTTTTGTTCTTTATAAGACCAGAAGCAGCATCAATGTTTCTCTTGTTGCTTATCGAGAAATGCGATACTTTAACTATCGAACAGTGAGTGAAAAAAACTAGCTGAAGATAAGTACGGAGCGCGGGGAAACAAACAGCCAGGAAACTAACGGTCTACGCCGATACTATGAAAATATCCCGTAGAAGGAGAGCGAACGAAAAAGGTTCGAACAGAACGATTCGAATCAAGCAATAAGTTACTACTTACGGTATTTCAACCGGTTTTACAGGGGAAAAAGTAACAAGCAATATGATTGGTTCGTTAAAATAAAATTTTCCGAAAAATATTTTGATTTTATAGGGGCGCCATCTATTATTACTCAACAAAAGCAGAAACGAATAAAACATTAACATTTCAGAAAAAGTCCGAATTATCGATGTTTGACTGTATTCATTATCAAAGAAAGATTTGCAGAGATTTTACTTGAAAGCATTACATTACATTTTTCTTTTGTTCAAAATTTTGTTACTATTCAAGGTATCTTCAACTCTTAAAATTTTATATTTTATTGCAGATTGCCTGATCATGTGAGTTTGGAGGAAGGAGCATTGCTGGAGCCTCTGTCAGTTGCCATTCATGCTTGTAGGAGAGCATCGGTTGCAGCTGGAAAAAGTGTTCTAATATGTGGAGCTGGTATGTGCATCTTTTAATTGTGACATACTTTTATTTGTTTATATTGAATACATTCAATATTAAAAAAAAAAACTGGAGATTTTGTTTAGTTTTAGAAAATTGTTCTGTGAAATTAAAATTATAAATATTGAAATCATGTCTCCTTTCACCATTTGAAACATTTTTATTCAATTTAGATTTAATTTTTTCAGCTGTTTTAGGAAAATTTAAAAAAAAAAAGATATAATGTAAGTTCATAAATCTTGCATATTTTTTTTCTGTTTTATTGTTTTTTTAAAACTTTATTTAGTCATTTTAAATCTTGAAAATCTAATGCCATTCCTAATATGACTGGATAGCTTCATCTTTATTATATTTATGCTTAATTGCATTGCTCTCTTTTTATTCGAATCAAGAAATTTGGATTTTTATTGGTTTGTCTAATGCACATTTTGAATGACTACCTTTTATTAACTATCCACATAATAACAGTTTTGGTGGGTTGAATATAGATAGCTATAATTTCTTTAAGCAACTGTTCTTACTGTGACTTTAGTTCTTTTTCTTTGAGTAAGGCTTGCAAAAAGGTTTAGTGGTATGAAATTTATTTACTCTTTTAGATAAAAATTGACTTTTAATACTTTTATTTATTGAAAAAAAAAACATTGAACAGACATTTAAATATCAAAACACATGAACAATCATTCCTTTATATTTCAAACAGATATAAATATAAAGTTTTAAAATATGGAAATCATACATGCATTCTTTCTTTTAAAACTACACACACACACACACACACACACACACACACACACACACACACACACACACACACACCCACACACACACACACACACACACACACACACACACACACACACACACTGCACACTGAAGTGACAAAAGTCATGGGATGACTGTTAATATCGTGTCGGTCCTCCTTTTGCCCGGCGAAGGGCAACAACTCGACGTGTCATGGAGTCCACAAGTCGTTGGAAGTCCTCTGCAGGAATATTGAGCCATGCTGTGTGTATAGACGTCCATAATTGTGAAAGTGTGGTTGGTGCAGGAGTTTGGGCACGAACGGACCTTTCGATGATGTCCCATAAATGCTCGATGGGATTCATATCGGGCGATCTAGGTGGCCAGATCATACGCTGGAATTAAAGTCCATGAATGGCTGCAAGTGATTTGCAAGCAGTTGAACATAACCATTTCCAGTCAATGATCGGTTGACTGGTCGGTTCAGTTGCACCAGACGACCGAGTCCATGCCATGTAAAAACAGCCCACACCATTATGCTGCCAACACCAGCTTGAACAGTGCCTTGCTGACAGTTTGGGTCCATGGCTTCGTGGTGTCTGCGCCACACTTGAACTCTATCATCAGCTCGTAACAACTGAAATCGTGACTCATATGACCCCGCCACGGTTTTCCACTGGTCTAGGGACCAGTCGATATGCTCACGAGCCCAGGAGAGTCGCTGCAGGCGATGTCGTTCTGTCAGTAAAGGCACTCGAGTCGGTCTTCTGCTGTCATAGCCCAAGGAAGACGAATTTCGCCGCACAGTCCTATCGGACACGTCCCTCGTACGTCCCACATTGATTCCTGCAGTTATTTGACGAAGTATTGCGTTTCTATTAACATTGACCATTCTATACAGACTTCGGCTTTCTCGGTCGTTAAGTGCAGGTGGTCGCCCACTGCGCTGTCCATGATGAGATGGGATGCCTGAAATTTCATACTCTCGGCACACTCTTGATACTGTGGATCTCGGAATGTTGATTTCACTAACGATATCCGCAATGGAATGACCCATGCGTCTAGCTCCAAGTAACATTCCACTTTCAAAGTCTGTTAATTCTCGTCGTGCCGCCATAAATCACGATAAACCTGTTCACACGAATAGCTTGAACTCAAATGAAAGCTCTGGAAAACGAACTGCGCATTTATACTTTTTCGCTGCGATACTACTGCCATCTGTATATTTTCATATTGCTATCCCATGACTTTTGTCACTTCAGTATATATATATATATATATATA
>JAOUZG010043327.1:3380316-3392684 GCA_026289955.1 Argiope argentata | reverse complement strand
TTCCAACAGAATTTGGTTAAAGATCTGAACTGTAATTCCAAGTATTTCTTTTTTGTGATATTTGAATATCAATTAGGTTAAATTGTAACTATTTATTTTAATTAATTTATGATGATGATGTAATTTTTTTATTTATTGAAATAGTACAAAAAGTAGATATAGCAGTTTAAGAAAATCTGTTATAAATTTTAATACTTAGTTAAATTTCTATAATAGGGCTTCTCAAACTAGAAAAGAAACTTAAAATTGTTGTTACACATGGATTTTGCCATTACAGAAGCATTATTAATAAATGCTTTTATCACCACTTTCCCTACTAATTGAGTAAAACTTGTTCCCAAAGCTATTCTGATTTTAAAACATACATTATGGGTATAAAAAGAATTTCCCTGTTCGGGGGTATTCATATGTAAAAATTTTTTATAGAGAGATTGTGGGAAGTGTGATTAGATATGGTCCTCCAACTTTAAAAAAATGCTAGGGAAAATTACTAGTGTAACAAGTATTTTATGCAAGAAAATTCAATACACTGAAAATGCTGCCTGTGTGCTAAGGGACCTGGATATTGATTACAAATTCTTGTGATAAATGAAAATTCTTTGTATTTGCTGACTTCAAAATCCCCCCATGTTATTTTTTTAAAAAAATAAGGGAAAAATACAACCATTATTATTAAGAGAGAAGATAAAACCAGTTTATGGCGTAGTTTCACCTAAAGAAATACAACAACACAAAATAATATTGAAATGAGATTACTGCCCATCGATAGTTTTTTCGCTCTACATAGGCTTTTTTTAGTAAGTTTGGTGGAATGGAAGAGGATAACCAAGAATATCATTATAATTACCAAGAAATTGTAAATAATGCTACAGCAGATGAAAATAATGCGATTGTAATTTCAGATTGCTTTGATACAGGATTGAAATATAGATTGAATTTATCTGTGTAGCTTCTGCAAGGAGAATTCAAACTTTTGTGTAGATATGCTCATAGACATCGAGATGGTTACAAAGTCTCCCTATAATTCTATAAAATGTTTTTACTTAATATAATTTAGTTTTGATTCATACATTTAAGTATATTTTATTTAACTGTTTGGCTGATCAGAAGATGATAGTCTACTGTTTTATGACACTTCACTTGCTTTGCATGAACATGTGTCTAGAACTTTCAACTAGAGTTAAATGGGCGATTAAGGTGTAGAAGACTTGGTTTAAGAACTTTAATACACTGTAACGATTGAAGGTAGCGGTACGAACCTGCGACATTTGGGCCTGTAGCCGAGTAATATACCGATCAAGGAAAAGGGACCTTTCAGCTCGAAGGATATTATGTGGCTTATAGGGATGACGCTACAACACTTTCATTTGTTGGAATTTTGATGGATTTCCTCTGAGCTATGTACTTGTAAATATTATTGTTTAGATTAAAGAATGATCAAATGAGCTCATCACTCTGATTATATTTAGAAAGCCGTTCTTTTTGTTTTTGGGATTTATAAGCGGCAACAAGAAAAGATGTGATTTTCTTTATATATAAAAATGAATCGCCAAATCCAACTCCTAAGAGCAAAACTCGAGAATGGCTGGACCGATTCGGCAATTTTTTTAATAATTTCGTTTACAACACGAAGGTTTTTATGAAGAGAAAAAACGAAAAAAAAAAAAAAAACTGCTAAGAAAATAGCTAGTCTTCTTACTTTCCCGTCAAAAATCTTCATTTCCTGCCCCGGCTACCACCAAATGAGTAAAATTGCTGGAAGTTATAAATTTGGGTTTGTTGAGAATTCATTTATATATTCTTAGAAAACAGGAAGTCCAAAAAAGAAAGAAAGAAAATAATTGTTTTTATGCAGCTTATACTGATTTAAAACTTATTTTTCCAAACGGATGTTCATGTTCATTTTTATTTGATAGTGTTTCATTTTTTAATGTTTCTATCGATTGTGTTCTGATATAAAATTGTTTTATTGTTGTCCTTGGCGATAAAAATTCTCTTTTATTCATTAATACAGCATGATAAGTTCTTAATGTGTTTATTTTATTCTTGAAAGGATTTATATACAGGGCCTGACTAAGGCAAGGGCATACGGGGCAGTTGCCCGGGGCCCCAAATCGAATATAAATATTATTTTTAAGTTACCTTATTTAATTAATCTTCTTCATTACTAAAGTAGTAAAGCAGAAGGGGGTCCCCAAAAGCTTTAGTCTCGGGCCCCAACTAGGCTAAGTCTGGCCCTATTTATATATTAAACGATTATTTTTATTTTTAAGTGATGCATTTTGAATTAAGCATTGTTAATTATTCAGGTTTTCTTTTGGATTCATTCTGAAGTACTTTTGAATTAATAAAACAGAATAAAGGAAATTAAAAATTTCTTTACCAATTTTCGTTATCCCAACTAATGTAGAAAATTCACGCCTTTGCTTAAAAATTTAAAACACTGTCCCTTTAGCTGACAAACATTCAATGTCAATCAAAATATCGTTGAGTTTTTTCAGCATTAATCTTGAAAACACATGCTTCTTTCATGGATAGTTGTATGTTGCCTGCTCCTGCAATATTGTGTACCATAAATCAGTACAATGAAAATATAATCACATTATTACTTAAGTCTTTCTATGTACGAAATAGAAAGCTTATTTTTGTTAGTAATCGCTGTTCAGTATTAAGGCATAACTCAATAAATGAAGTAATTACTGTGAAGCATGTTTTTTCTTCTTTCTTCTTTTTGACTATGAAACGCCAATAACTTTAGACAGTAGGAAGTCTGTCCGGGCAACTAGTATTTTAATAAAATTAAACTGCTTCTTGAATGATGTAGCTTGTAATTCAGTAATATATGAAAAAGTTGAAGTACTGAAGAATCAAATCTGTTTTTTTATTTGAAATTAGGAGAGGGCAAATAAGATTCTGTTGATAAAATTCAATGCTGGATCACTATTAAAAGCAGAATTCATAATTATTCTTCGAATAAAATTGATATTGAAAACTTTATAAAACATATAATTCAAATTAAAAAAATATATATAATTTGAAAAAAAAAAGTTGAGTAAAAGGCAAAATTCAAGCCAAGCAATTGCAATCCCTTCTTATATTGTATTAAAAAAATATACTATAAATAAGTTGGAACCACAGATGTGCAAAAATTGTGATCTGAGAGGAAAAGCTTAAAGGAGAGAGTAATATTTACATTGCAGATAAGCGAAATTATTTTAAATGAAAAAAGGTGATAGTTGAGAGTTTCTACATTGCAGAAGTCTGGAAAAAATAAATTGGTTGATAAGACAGACACATAGAAATTTTCAATGTGATTGCATTAATAAGTAAACAATCAAATAGTTTTCAGAATTGAGATATGAACAAAGCAATTTAAATTATTTTAATAGCACTCTGTATCCAGTTCATTTATATAAATAAAAGTGTTGATTTTGTGTCTGTTTCCTTAAATCAGTGCTCTATACTTAAGATTCTAGAGGCAATAAACAAAAAAGTAATGACACATTTTGGAACATTAATGATGGAAATATTTAAAATTATTATTTGCATTTTTGTGAAAAAAGTATAAATTTTATAACCATTGAACTTTTGAAAAAAAGTAATAAAAGATCTTTAAAAAGTTCTTGATTTTTTCCCATTGAGAATGAAAAACATTGACTAATAAAACATTATTTTTATGAGTTTTATACTTTGTGCCATTTATTTTTAATCTGCATATTTTATAATTCAAATATTAATTACATTGCAAAAAAAAGCGGCTAAAGACCCTTCTCCCCCCAACTTTCAATGTCATTTATTTTTGTTTTGATTGTCAATGCTTTAATAAGCCCTGTTTTATGGAATTTACTTTTTGCATGAATTTATCATGAAATGACTTTTTCTCCTTTGAAGGTAACAAGATCTGGAGGTGTACTCATGCTTGTTGGTGTTGGAGTAAGAGATATGGAATTTCCCATAATAGAAGTCAGTACTCGAGAAGTTGATATCAAGGGAATTTTGCGTTATGCAAATTGTTACCCAGCTGCATTAAGTTTGGTTGCTGGTGGTGCAGTGGATTTGAAGCCATTAATTACCCATCGTTTTACTTTGGAGCAAGTTCAAGAAGCTTTTGATACATCCGCTTCTGGTGCTGGGGGAGCAATTAAGGTGCTCATTAATTGTGCTAGATCTTAAATCTTTTCATTAACATGTCAAAAAACATAATCTCTCCATTTACTTTTAAATATTTAATATTTCTTATACATTGAGAAATCTTTTAATTAAAAAACAATTAAAAAATTAAATTATTTTGAACTTATAAATTGAAAGCGCTATTTGTGTATTTTTGTAAATTTGTTGTTAAATCTTATTTATATGTTATTTTTACATATTTTGATATAAACATGTTATTTTATAATTGTTCTTGTATGATGAATTTGTTTAAATATGGAAGTTTAGTAGTTAGCTAAAATTTTATGTATTAAATTTGATTTTAAAAAAACTAATGGAATTGAATTTCAGTTATATGTTGACTATAGTTTTAAATGTTGTTCTTACCGAATGCATTAATTTTAAAATTTTATAGATCATAATTACTATTGATTGAGATTATAGAATCTAGATTAATGAGGCTATCTTTCTTATTTTTTTGATTTTTCATCTGATGGTATTCAAAAACAATGATTTTCACACAATTTTATTGACACATTTTCATTGAAAATATGAATCAAAATTTTATTCATCATTTGAAAGACACTGGAGCACTGAAGTCACCATCGAACAACAGTAAATAACAACAACAACAACCAAATGTGGTTACAGTAGGTTTCTAAAGTATTTGGACAATAGGATTTGGATTAGGATGTTCAAAGAGCAAGTGAATTTTTTCTCTTTGTTTACAAAGACATATTCAATTTTGCATTTATATGAAATCACAGTGTCACATTAAATACAATATTCATCTGGAAAATGAGGTGGTAGTGGGTGGAAACATTTTCAAAAGTGCTTGCAGAAACTAATTTTAATAGTTTTTATTTTAATTTTTGAGTTTTTTTATCCAATTTTCATAAATATTAAAAAGTTATTGGATTGTATCATTTCCTTTTTTTTCTCCAGTTAATAGATAATTGTCATAAAACATAATGGAAATTAGACTTACATCTTTGAAATCAAGATATGAAGATTTATAAAATGTCAATCTGTGATGTATAAAAATAGATTTGATTCTAATATCATTATAATTTTATGCTGGATACTTTAATTTTTTTTTCTTAAAAGCTTTCTGCAATCACTTTTAATATAGCACAAAGGATTTGGGTATAGAAGCAATGTTTTATAGAAAGCATGTTGTAACTGTTCATCACATCAATGTGATTGTCCATGTAGGTCACACTTAATTAAAAATTCTTCTATTAAAGTATTTTTAAATTTGAAAATTTGGATGGAGTAATAATTTTATCTATTTTTTAAATTCTATTTTTGTTTTTATTTTGCATATTTGAAAGTAGAACACATGATTCTTCTGTTTAATAAATTATAAATTTCAAAAAATTATGAACTTCAAAATTATTTAAAAATTTTAATAAGATAAAAATGAATATAAACATAAACATTTTTTTTGTAAATATACCTACTAAACATGCAGTATAAATTTTACATTAATTAAAAAAAAAATCTGCTTCATTTTGATTTGTATTTTATTTAGAACTAATTCTTTTTAAAGGACAAAAGGTCCAATGTTCTCTAATAAGTTAAAAAATTATTTCTTTTTTATTTAAATGTCTTTGTATATTTTTATACAGTATTTTAGTTAAGAAAAACTAAAAGTTGTTTTATTTTAGTAATTTTTTAAAATTTGAATTTAACGAATTATTATTTTTTACGGTTCTCAATAACATTTTATTCATTTTATGTTTTACTTAAACTTTAAAATAAATTTGTGCTGTAAACCATAAAAACTTCACAAAAATACATAAGTAAAATAAAATTAAATATGCAAAGCACGGCTAACAGAATTTACCAACGTCTTTCATCAGTGCAGTATCTTTCATATTTTTATTTAAGTAAATTTAGTTTTTTTTCCAGTCTAAGGTGATATTAAATATTGGCATTTTGATAATAATCTGTAATTATCATTTGTCTAATTAATATATTTGTTTTAGAAATAGCTTAGAAATAAAAAGGAACAAATATTTCAAAAACAAAGGAATTTTACATTTAAAATTTTTTAAATTTAGATAAATAGACTTAAAAAACAACAACAATGATATGTCTTGATAAGTCATTTCCTTTTTGAAGATGCCATCTGAAATGTTATAATCACAAATAGTGATTTATCCAGATTTACTGTTCATTTCTTGAATTTAAGCAGAAGTAATGGACAGCAAATTTAACTTGGAAGCTTGAAAATACAATAGATTCTTTAACATAAAATGCCATGAATTGTTTTCAAAGATGTGGTTACCTTTATAATTTATGAACAAATCTTAGTCTGATATGTAAAAAATATATTGTTTAAAAAATGTTTTCTTAAAGTTCATTATACATTTAGAAACATTTTATATTAGTGTAATTAATTTATAATCTTAAAAAGTATTTGAACATTAAAAAATATTGATTTATTATAATATTTTATTGAATCAGAAATTTAAAGAAATAATATTTTATTGAATTATTTCTCATAATTGAATAAATATATTTTAAAATATCCTTCAAGCCAAGCTACAAGAATTACAAATTTTAAATTTTAGGATTAGAGATGGTCAGTTTTTTTTATACCTTGCTATAAAGTTTTAATATCTGCTAAAAACTATTACAATTACTTATCGTTTTTTGTATAAGGGAATACTTAGAATATGCAGTAATTCATGTGTGTTCAGGTTTGGATCTCCAAGTCTTTAATAGAGAATATATAGGGAGATTTTTTTTTGAAGAAAAGAAATTTATTTTTATGTATCAAAATGATTTTAATTTACTAATTTTACTTCCAACATAAACATGAAAATATAGCTCTTGATTTAGTTATACAATTTAATAAAGTTTATTTTCTGTATTGTTTTAAGCTCTCCTTCATTATCTTCTAATGTATTAAGGTGACCTGTTTCAAGTGATCTGCTGAAATTTAAATATTCACATTTCATCTATTTGTGCTCATAAATAATGGTAAAAGTATGATACATTAAACTCGTTTTTTCATTGTACATTTTTTTAAAAAAATCTGGGTTATATATTGAGAAAATTAATTTAAAAATGTATGATAGAATGTCTGTGACTTAATAAAGAAAAGTCCTAACACTAATTCAAAGCAAACTTCTGATTTAGTGTATATACTTTCATAAAGACTATCGTTTTTCTAAATTAATTATTTTTTTGGAGGAGAAGCTATAATATGTAGGATGTCCACAAAGTCTGTTTACAATTTCAGAATTTCATAAAGAAAGCAGTAGAAAAGGCACAAATATTGAAAATTTAATTATTTCCCCTTATTGAATACACATAAAATTTTTATAAAAACATTAATTGCATAAAATGAATCAAGACAGTGTTTGATTTTTTGTGCATAGCTTCAACAATAGTACATATCTTTAATGCCCTATGTATAAAGGTTCCTAGAAAGATGCACATTGTGCTATTCATTTGGAGAAGCCTTTTTTCTTCTTTAGGGTCCTACTGCATTATTAAAAAAATGCACTGCATTCCTAGATTTTGATGATGACGACTCAATGCTTCAGATATATTTGACTAAGCATTCTCAACTAACTGTTTAACAATCTATTTTTTAGAAATTGTAGAGTTTGTGCACACCCTGTTGTATTTTTCAGTATTAAAAATGACCTAATATTTCTTTTAAATCAAGAAATAAAAATAAACTATTTTATGGGCGCTGAAATACTGGTATGTGATTTATTCTATTGACTGAATATACTTGTACGTAGTAAGTTTGTAAGGAAAATATCAACATTATTTTGAACAAAGTATTATGATTAATATCAATTTTGGAAGCTTATTATTATTTTCCTATTAAAACATGTTTATGTATATTAATCAGTTGCTCTGCTAAAACTTCCTAATATTTGGCTCAGAGCAGAAATATTACCTACTTAATTTTCTTTTTAATAATATTCCATAGTTACTGGTATCAAGTATAAATCTTTTTCCAAATTTAAAAAAAAGAAAGAAAAAGAATCATAGCTGGCCTATCAAATTACTACAAGTCTTAGCTTTTTATATGATCTTTTTTTAATATACATTTTTTATTCTATCTATGAAAGGCACAGCTGTGAGATTATATAATTTCAGAAATTTTAAAATGCACTTAAAATATGTTGTAGTTAAGCCACATTTTACTCAAATGAGTATATTTATAATATCCAAATTAAAGAAATGTGACTAATTCATCATAGATATCCAAGCATATTTATTTTGTATTCGACAATTACAGAATCTTAAAATTAAATATTTGTCAAGGTAGGAGAGAGGAACTTTTTTAACTCTTACTTTTTAAATTTGAGTTGATGAAAAAATTTAATTAGTTTGAGCTATTGAATTGAAAGATTAAATTATTCATAATAATTAATAAAGATGGAAATACTTATGATACTGTTACTATTAGATTTTTCTCTCACAAACGCTCAGTCCAGATTCAACATAAAAATTGATTAAAATTGAATTTAATACACAGTTTGATAACAGTTTGGCACTGAAATTGTGTCATCATACATTCATAGTTTAAAAATCAAACTATGTGAAACACAAAACTATCCTTAATAAAGATATAAAATATTTATGTACAGAGAAAAAATTTATATCTATTACCATATATGTGTGCATTTGTATATATATATAGATATAGATATATATTTCATTTTCATAAAATATAAAAGTTTTTCATTATTATTGTAACTATTTTTAAATAATATTTATAGCAACTTTTACTGAGGTACTTCTGAAGTAGCTCTTTGGAAAGCAAGTCTTTTAAAGACTTCATTTCTGAAATTGTAAAAGCAATGATTATTGTCTTTAAAATTATTTTTAAATTGCATAAAGGCTTTTAAATTATTTTTTAATTGCATTATTAATACACGAAATTTTTAAATTGTTAGTGATTTAAACAATTTTTATAAAAGTTGTTTTATTTATTGTTCAATTTTTGATGCAAAATTACAAGCTATTTGCATTTTTTTTCATCGAAATTTGTCACTTTTTCATTATTTACATATAAAATGAACTAATTTTCGTTTCAATTATAGAAATACAATGAAATAAAGTATTTTTCTCTTAATCTAAACTCAATTTAAAACATGATTAAAAAAAATAACTTTCAGTGCGTTCAAAATTTTCAAGAATATTTGTACAGATAATAAATATATATTTAATACATATAACATTTTAATCATCACATTTCAAATTAAATTTTAGATATAAGGAGGAATAGAAAAACTTTCTACTTTTACACGTTGAATGACACATACTGGGAAGGATAGTGATTTTTAAACATACAAAATTACTTTTAACTGGGATCAAATGAATTTTTTATACATATTTCATTCTTTATAAATTTTTCTTCTGAAAAAATCTTCAAACCGAGGAACATTTAAGACGAGTTGTGAAGAATGATCTCGAAGACAGGAAGATGACAGTCATTGGCTTCCTTCAGGTGACAGGGAAATTAGTACTCTTTAAAAAATCAATTGGCAAATTATTTTTTTGATGGGAGGTAGCAAAAATTAAACTGCAATGGAATTTTTTCGAGGAATTTCTGTGCTATTAAATAGCACAAACTAAACACATATATTAAATGGAATCGTTTTATCCTCCTATCAGCTTAATACATACTCGTTAAATTAACAAGACCGTCAGCAGAGTTCACAAAACCTTCAGTAGAGTTCACAGAAAATTGGTTACGTCTCTCGAAAAATTTTGCGATTTCTTGTTCATCTTGCTGGAAAAAAATTCACTGTATTCGGTTTCATGATCCCTTCTTTGATTGGCTGTCACTTTTGGTTTCACACACAAAGGCAGTTAGTTCTAAAAGGAATTTTGACATTCTATGTATTTATGTCAAAAGTCCTGCAGCTGCGCAGGACCGATGTCGCAAGTTTATCACGAGCCCTGCGAACTCTGGCCACCGGAAGTGGGTGACGACGATGAGGAGAAGCCCATGAAACCGGCGCCGGGTGTCGTTATCTTTGTGCTCAGTCGGGAGAGCCTCGGCTCAAGACAGAGAGATGTCTGGTAAAGCTCTTCGTCGGGCATGAGGCGAGTGGGATCCAGCAGGTAGTTGGTCACCTGGCGGAAAGAGACGGCGCGTTAATTTTTCTGTTGACCGTCCGCAATGGAGACGCGTCGCTTTGGCCTCGGATGGAGGATGAAACCGAAGTGAAGGCGATAGCATTGCTCCACCTCTCTGGTTGCGCATTTTTGACAGGATTAATAATAATCCGTAATAATGGCGATATTGACAATTAGATTTTACACGGAATAAATTTCACCATTTTTGTTTGGAAACAAATGATTACATTTTGCCAAATGTAATGGTTTAAGCAACTTTAAATTTGGTATTTTTTTATGCCTGTAAATGATTTGTTTTATCGAAAATTGCTAATCTGAGACATGTTTACTTTACGCGAAGAAAATAGGAAATTATATTTCTATAAACTTTCATTACCAAATTCAATTATTCCGTTGAAAAATAAAACGCATCAATCAAAATACAGTTCGAAGCATGGAGCGGCAGTTCGAAATGCTAATGTCTGGCCAAAAATGACCTTCGAGTACTTTTGAAGCAGTAGAGGACTAGTTCTCAAAACTCTTTTTCAAGTTAAAGTTTTTTTTTTTAATTCATTACTCCTTATCAGAGTCATTTTTGTTCTTTTGGATTAAACTTAATCTGAACTCACTATTATTAAACATTCGTTTGCTAATGTTCTTTGATTTCTTTACATTTTAAGGTACATGAAAAAGGCAAATTAAAAGTACCTTCATTTATTGCATTTTGATAAAGGTTCCTGAATGTCAGTAATAACATTGCGTTCACAAATATAGGCCCATTTGCACTCAACCCTCTACACGCTTCTAATATGCACTGGGTACTCTGAAAATTTCAAGCCTTATAAGATTTCAATAATTCTCAAGCAATCCGGTTAGCATAGAAAGAAATTGTTTTTCCACGTAGTCGCTCTTAATTGTTGGACGTTCTGCAATTAAAAATAAGAGCAAGGCAATTCTGCAGTTGCCTCGGAAGGAGTGACGTGTTCCCATGCGGGCTTAAACGAGCATCGCCGAGAATGCTGTTTAGGGGTGTGGAACCCCCGCAACGTCGCTGTGGTCTGGAATCGGAGGGGCGTCCGTGTTTTATTCTACCTGACACACCGGTTCAGCAGTTGCGGAACTGTCTGGCAGTTCAAACTGCGCAGATTCAGTTCACGACGGAAAAAGAAAAACCTGGTTTTATTTCGATACTTTCGTACGAATTGCACCTTTCCATTTTCAGTCGATGGTGAATCATTGATTTTTCAAATGGTTCTGAAATGCTCTGGTCCTTAAAAGCCGCCTGACTGAATTTAATTTTTAACAAGATTTTTCGATATGACAGTATTTTGTACAATGAAACACTGTATTTTAAATAAAATTGATTCATTTTATATAAATTTTTCTACAGACTTGAGACAGATATTAAGAATACTCGAACACATTCATTTTCCTACTTATTATTAAGTTGAATGGCCATCTTTTGTGGTAATCTATTAAAAAAGATATATTTTACTCACTTTTGGACTCATTTCTATTTTGTAGGGTGTTTGTTGAAAATGGCGAATCTCTCGAATAACGTGAGCAATCTAGAAGGGAAAGAAAACAATTGAGCATCTGAGCATGATTAGTATTTAAGAAAGAAACTACACGTCACTCTGCCCTCCCCCCCTCTTTCTGTCTCTCTTATAAAGAGAAAGAGGAGAATGTTATGATATATTTAACTCTTAATTTTAATCCTAATTAATTTTCAAGGTTCTATCTTAATTTAGCCAATAGTAACATTTTAATATATTCTCTTATTTCCTGATCCATTCCACTTGTTCTAGTTAATTAATTTAACAGAAGCTTAGTAAAATTGCTGAAGAGTTAAAAAACGAGATTCCCACGCTCTGTGCAAGAGAATGAAAATTGCTGACCTAAACAAAATACTTTTATAAAGATCCCTGTGTTTTCCTTGCCTCTTATGCGTGTGTCATGGAAATCCCCATCGAAAACTCATTTTATAAGCTGTATAAAAAATTTTCTCCCAATCAAAATTTTACGGTATTTAAGTCTAGGGATAATGTTTTCCCGCCTTTCTTTACGCTTCTGCTGCGCTGTGAGCGGACGTGCCTTACTCGCCAGCTTTTAAATAATGC
>JAOUZG010043327.1:3369410-3380216 GCA_026289955.1 Argiope argentata | reverse complement strand
AGATTATATATATATATATATATATATATATATGCATAAAATGACAGCGCATGTGGCTCAGAAATGGCTCTTATTATTTATTGTTTAATGGCAACCCTGAAAAAAATCTATTCAAATCGCTATACAAATGTTTATGAGTCCACTGAATGCTTTTACAGCTGCACTTAATGAACGGAGCTTCACAATAATCCGGAGAGAGCTGACATTCCATTAAGCCAGAGAAAACAAGATATAAAAAAAAGAAAGAAAAATAAGAAATATTCATCAAACAGAAAATTGAACATGCGCCGAAATGAACTTTGTTGCATTCAGAAGGAGATAATTGCTATGTCTTTAACAAGTTTAATAATCTCGGCGAACTAGCTGGTCGTGAATCATTAAATCCTATAATTCCGTTTGTTTTTATCAGGGTTGCCACTCAAAGTTGGAATTCCCCCCCCCCCTTCTATAAATATATGCAACATAAGAAGAAATACGCGAACAGCATTCATATACTAGTTATAATGGAATGGCAATACACCATAATTTTAATAAATGGAAAATGAAGCAACAGTTTAGCATGACAAGAAATAATCGTATATTAAAAGAATGTTTTAATTTTTAAACGAATTTTGAGTGAATGAGTCAGATATAATTGTGATGCGAATATTCAAATCAACCAATAATAGCAAAATTAATTCAAAGTAGGGGGGAGGGGAATAACGTGAATAACTGCATAAAGGAATAGTTATCAAATGGAAACTTTCCGCACTCTCGATAGTGAAGAGGCCCCATGAGCTAAAATATATAATTAATAATAATAAAGCATACAGGAGAGATATTCTCTTATATTTATGACATTTGAAAATTACCAAGAAATTATTTTGTCATTATGGAATATAATCAGATAACAGTGAATTTAAATTGATGCACGGATGACAATCAGAAAAGTATCTTGCATTCATTCAACTGGAATTGCTAAACAATGCTTGCTTACCATCCTCATCTTAGAAAAATTGAGCAGTCCCTCGTCGGTGAAATTGGGAGTGCCCTCTTCGATGAAGGACAGATCCGTCAGGTACATGCCGAGGTAAGGAATGCACGGCGGGTCGCACCTGGATGAAGAAGGGACATTCATGACATCCGCAAGAAAAAAAAGTCCATTTAATATGAACTGAAATAACTATAATAAGATTCACACCGCTATCTCATTCACCTCGAAAACGGTGATTCATAAAATAGCGAAAGAATTCCACTTGCCTGTGAAGTGCGTCTCGCATATTTCGAAACCTTCCGTCAGCTGAAACTAGGTTTTGAAGTTTGTCAATGCTTTGCTTGGTCTGAAAAGAAAGATGAGTTGCTTCATCTGTGATAAGATTTCAAATACGTATCGAACAAGAATATACTTAATATTTTAAAAAATTGAACACATATTTATAGAAATTCAATTATAGAGAATAAGCTAATATGCATTGCATTGATAATCGAAAAGCAACAGTTCTCTAAAATGTCTACAAATTGTAGCACAGAATTATGTTATTGCAAGACCCATTCTCTTTCTTCATGAAATTGACAGGAATGACTCATTCAGATGTAGAATAAATAGGAATGCTTTCTGCTGATGAAAAGGGAACCTAAGCGTAGTCTGAAGCCTTAGTCTGATTTAACTTCTGTATGTGAATGCATCGATTTGGCAAGGACGTTTGAGCTCCTTCATTTTGGAAGAAAAGGAAAATCCCCAACGTCAGTAATGTGCTGAGTCTACTATATTTAGCTAGAGGACAAATATTCAGCTATATGGACCATATTCAGCTAGAGGACAAAAGTCCTCTTGTAATCAATTTTTCTGATTCATGTTCCTCAGTCTTGTTGTGCTTTCACTGGATAAAGGATGGACAGTGAAATTTAATATTAGCAATCAAGGCTTGCCTTAGTACGTGTAACCCCTTTGAAAACAATTTTCGGCTGGGCCTTCTCAGTTAATTTTCAACCAGAATATAAAATAAATTTGACAAAGAAAACTTCAGAAATACAGTGATGAGAAATACAGTGATTCAGAAATACAGTAATAACTTTTTAGTCACTAACCATCATGCTATGCACTACAGAATCTTAAAATTATTTTTGTTTTCTAAAATTCAAATCAGGCGATAAACTCCCGCGTGTCGCGCAGGCAGTGCCGCAGCATAATGGGATTTTTCGTTCCCTGCCATCGTTGTCGATTTATCCAGGTGAAAAGGCAGCTAAGGCATGGTATTGTTTTTCCCCCCTCTCTGTCGTATTTAGATTTTTTTCTTTTAATCTAATATAATCGAACCGTTATTGTGTCCCGAAATAGCTCCCTGCGTCTGCCATTCATAAATGACTCCTCGCTCTCACGTTGCTACGCCTCTACTCACGTGGAATTAAAATTCTATAGATGAATTCTGAAATAAATATTTACAAAAAGTTAAAATGGCGTTGTCAGAGAGAATGCAAATGCACACACAATTTTAAAACTCCCCCATATCTTAAAGTGAGTGAAAATTCCACTTTAAAAACAGTTATGCCATTAAAAACTACCATTAAGAATGCCATCGCAAGTTCACAAGAAAGAAAAATAAGTAGTGTATATCATAGGTATGACTTATAAAAATTAATAATTTCAAGACTTAAATCAAAGTTATTATCTGCACTACTATTATAAACGTGAAAGTTTGGATGGATGGATGATATTATTCAATGACGTCAGAACAGCTGAATGAAATGAGATGAAATTTAACACAGAGATAGATTATAGGACACAGGATAATATTTATTCCAGTTAATTGAGTGGTTAATTTTTTAAATTAAAAACTAACTTTCCCGCCAAAAATCTTCATTTCCCAAACATCAAATGAATAGAACTTCAGTTCGTTGTTATTTTTCTCCCACTCTAATGAGGTCAGGCTTAATGGGTTTCAGACCGATTATTTCAAACGATTCTGTTTATTGTTTCTGTTTATTGTGTTTGATGCATTTAAAATTAAACATTTCTAATTAACTGATTTTTCTGATTCATTTTGAAGTATTTTTGAATTAAAATAAAACAGAATGAAGGAGATTAAAAATTTCCAATCTGTATTGCGTTACTGTAACTTTCGTAGA
Organism: Argiope argentata; assembly: GCA_026289955.1. Lineage (NCBI taxonomy): Eukaryota > Metazoa > Arthropoda > Arachnida > Araneae > Araneidae > Argiope > Argiope argentata. The sequence continues at coordinate 3,377,111 of JAOUZG010043327.1, read as the reverse complement.
AAATCACGAATTTGCGTTTCTCCAACTGGAGTTGAAAATTCACGCACGCTTTGTATGTTCTACTTGTTTCTCGTCCAATGGCCACAGAAGATGGATGTCCTCATCATATAAGTTTTTCACGATTTCAAGATTGATATAAATAATGAAAAGTGGTTGTGTGAGGTGGCATTGCTGTCACCAGAGAACGAGCCGGTCAAAAAAGTAAACATAAAAAAAATTTAGACATAGTTGTCGGAAATTCAAAATTATATACTTCCATAGACAATGTGCTAATGACGGTAATACATTAAATTTCTAAGCTCCCTTGAGTTAACAGGTGTACCTTCCTATGAGTCGGAGCTTAAAGTTGGCGTTCCAATTTTACTGATGCACCCAGACTGTGAAACGGTCCCGGGCTTCGTCCCATAGAGTTTGGCAGTAATATCGTAAAAGCTACCTTTATTACAGGAGCTGCTAAAACGATGCAGCGTTTTAATTCTTCGCGTAGCTATTATTCCAAACATTTACCATTTTATTTCAAGATGTTGCAATTTCCCTTAAAATTGACTTTTGCAATAACGATCAACAAATCCCAGGGCCAAACATTAAAAGTGGCATTCATTCATTTGGGCATCCCATGCATTTTCACACGGTCACTTATATATTAGTTGTTCACGGGTTTCAAGTGCCCTAAAGTGGCATGTGCTGACGAAAAATAATAAATCATTTAATATGGTATCAGAATAAAACTAAATTTTGAAAATTTCCCGTATATCTTTGAATGCTACAGTTTCTTGATTAAACAGACTCAGTTTTCAACAGCACCATAAGGATGTGGTTTGATAACATTTTATATTGTGATCAGACCGCCAGTTCTCACACATACGCATCAAAATTTCCGCGCGTACGAAGCTACTTATTATATAAACGTCACTATAAAAAGAGTTAAATCATATTATTTCAGAGTTTTATAATTGCTACAAAGAATAAAAACATATCTTTCCTTGGTGTTTAAAAAGAAACTTTTTCAAAATTCAATTCGGAATGAAATTTTATTTATTGATCTCTTTCAAAAGAAAGAAAATCATTTTCTCTCTCTTTTTTTTACTCATTTATATCATTACGAACATCCCAATGGTAGTTTACATTTGTATGCATTTACAATGCCATCTTAAATGTATTAAAACAAATCTTTGCCAACAAATAATGGAAATGCAGTGGAAAGAACAGTATTCGAAAGTTTAATCAAAAACTCAGTTTATACTAAAAGTTGAAAGCAATGAGAGAAATTGCATTAATTCATTAATTAAGAGTGATTAATTAAGAGAAATTGCATTAATTAAGAGTGATTCGTGCATTAAATTCAACAATTCTAATAAATAGTGAATAAGGAATAAATAAAATATGATGCTTAAAATAATAAAATGATAGTTATTGTCTGCTTTTCGATTGAGGACGATGGTTGTACATGAAGTTTAGTAGCATGTAGTTTACTGTTAGTTTTAAGGCACCCCTGTACTTATCATTTGGAATAAAGAAGCATTTTAGAGTGCTTATTTAAGTCGTTTACAGGTGCAGATGTGATTGCTGGAATGTTTGCCAATTTAGCAGCAGCATCTGCCTCCTCATTATCCGGAATTCTTACATGAGAGCATATCTAGCAGAATAAAATAATATCACGAGAAGTCAGTTTGTTAAAAATATTTAGATTTTTTTAAATAAAAGGATGATAGTAAGGTTCATCTATTTCCCCGCCTACAGATAATTCCTTAGGGAATTTACAAAGGGAAGTTCGTGAGCTGCGCAAAGCTAGCTGCGCAGTAGATGAGATTCCAGTGTGAAAACTTTACTGGCGCAGTCGGTAGGATTTTCGCGGAGATACTAAATTAAACAAAGAAAAAAAAACTTAAAGCATTTGCGACAAGCGCTGAGGTTATGACTCCCGAAAATGGAAAAAATAAGGTAAGAGCCTCATTTTTTCATAATATGACTCCTCATATTGTAATCAGAGAGAAATGCAAGGTTAATTTATGTGTTTTAAGTTCTGTGACTGAATAAGATTTTGTTCATGTCATGTCAGTGCTTACTTTCGTTTTGTATGAGTTCCGTTTTTGTTCAAAACGATAAATGTGTCTTGGATACACCAGTATCCGACAAAATGTCAAGAATGACACAACATATGTTAAAGTATTAACTAATTTTGTTTGGAATACACCAGTATTCTAAACGATAAATTTGTTGGGTAAGCCAGTATTCAACAAATTTCGTAAAAACACAACGTGTGTTAAGTATTGAAGATAATTATTCTTTTGTTTTGTTTAGAATACACCAGTATTCTAAACGATAAATTTGTTTGGATACGTCAGTATTCGACAAATTTCGTAAATAACACAACGCGTGTTAAGCATTGGGAATAATTATTCTTTTGATTTGCTTAGAATACATCTCTGTTCTAAATGTTAAATTTGTTATAAGTACGCCAGTATTTGACAAATTTCATGAATAATACATGTGTTTAAAAGTATTGGAATCAAAATTTAGTTTTGTTTATGAAATATACAGTTTTCTTATGTTAAATTTGTCTTGCATACGCCAGTGTTCAACAAATTGTGATAATAATCTTGAATTATGTTTATTGGAATTAGTTTCGTTTCTGTGTCATGTATATTTAGAATTTAGCAAATAATTAATACGACAGTATTAATTGGAATATTATTGTTGAAATGTAATGTTCTCCGAAAACTATTTTTAAGAGAATTCTGAATGTATAAGTAATACTGTGAGATTGTATGATATATGCGACCTTGAATAATTTTTTTCCCCTTGTCTCGATTGATATCATTTCCTGTGTGAGTAACAAAAAGGGATTAATCTACAAATCAGTTAGAGTAACTGTTGAGTAGACTTTGTTATTTATTATAGATTTTTTTTGTATTATTATTTTGAATCCTAAAGCAAACGATATTTTAATGCGATTTTTGTTTTTGATTTTTGTCAACCCGGCACAAGCTAAGAATTTTTTCAGGAGCATAAGCCGGAAAATAAGCCTCCTTCCTCTCTCTCTCTAATGCGATTTTTTTTTTAATTTGCTTTGAAGAAGTAATAATTCTTTTTTCTTACTTGATTGAGAGTCTGATTTTGTTGTTGTGATACATAAAATGTTATTTTAGAAATATTCTTTTATACTTAATAGTGTATAAATTTTGATCATTCCATAATTCTTTTTAGATTATCATATTTTAATACATTTTATTGGTGATATCAATTATGATATAGTAAAAGCATATGCGTTATACTGAAATGATAAATGATTTTTGTATTTAGGTATTTAAGAATACATTATAACTTTATATAACATAACTGTGATGCTTTAATTTAGTTACAAACTGTAAGGAATAATTTTGAATTTTTTTTTTAAAGGGAAAAAAAGAAGACATTATTGATTAAGTGAAAGAAGTGAAACAAAAATTTTTTTAGTATATATTTTTATTAATTGATCAAATAAGTAAACTAAGCAGTCAAAATGGCTTATTTAGGTAGGGCACGAAAGGAGGACCTTAAGTTACTAGCCGAGGAGTTGAATCTTAATGTAACGGATAGTATGAAAATGGTAGATATGTGTAAATTAATTACCACACATCCAGATTATGATGAGAACTTTACCAAAATTCAACTCACAGTTATTGTTGAAGATAGAAAATTTCGTGAACTACAAGAAATTGAAAGAGAGAAAGAAAGGCTTGACCGCGAAAAGGAAAGGCTTGATCGCGAGAAAGATCGCGAATTTCAGTTAGAAAAATTACGATTAGAGAATGAAAGGCTCAAGGTATTACCTAATACGCCTGAGGCTAAGGGTAGCATCTACGAGTTAACAAAAATTGTACACAAATTTGAAATGAAAGACGGGGACATAGTTTTGTTTTTAACTTTGTTTGAACGACAGGCAAAACGAGCTAATATCGATAAAAGACACTGGGTGTCGGCTCTTTTGGCTCTTATGCCAAGTGAAATTAATCAATTATTGGCTCATGAAACTGATGAAAAATTTGACGATTACGATTACGTTAAAGATCTAATGCTGAAACGTTTCAAACTTAGTGCTGAGAATTTTCGGCAAAAGTTTGTAAAACACCAGCGGAATCCAGCTCAGTCATGGCGGGATTTTATTTTTGAATTGACCAGCTATTTCGAAGAATGGCTAGGAGAACTTGGTGTAAATGATTTTGAAGGGTTGAAGAACCTCATGATTACAGATCAGTTGAAACGACGCGTCCCTGGTGACATAAGAGAGCACTTTGTTGATGACTGGGTCAAATCAATAGTTCCAGGCGAATTAGCTGATAAATTAGATGAATACGAAAGCGTGCGGATTAATGTAAGGGGAGCTCATTCGAATGATGCAAGGCACAAGCCGCCAATCATCAGCAAGTTGATCCCAGATTGTAAGGACGCCTATCTCAAGCCAAAAGATGAACCGTCCTTTAGGAAAGCTAAGATGCCGATGGCGTCGAATACGGGAACAAACAGAGACTTTAAGGCTAAATGTTTTGTTTGTGGAACTTTAGGACATTTGGCTCGGGAATGCCCGAAAAATACGAGAGAAACGTCACCTCGTAATGCCAGAAGTAATGCAATTATCACAAAGGGAACTGAACTAGAACCTGCCAAAGAAGTTGTAACTGCTAAGATATCAATCCCAGTTTCCACTTCCATCCAAGCGAGAGATGGAATTGACGATCTGCAGTTTGTTGATATAAAATGTGGACAAACATCCATAAAAGCTGTAATCGACATAGGGGCAAAAATATCAGTTATACGTGAAGATTTAATAAATAAAGATTGTGGTGAAGGTGAAGGTACTATTCAAATCATTTCGGCATTTGGTGAAGGGGAAATAGCTGCTCTCAAGCTATTTAACTTAAAAATAAACGATGGAAAACATAACTCTGTTCCAATTATGTGTGCCGTATCTAAGAAACTTGTCAACGACATGTTGATTAGTGCCACAGCTTACGAGATACTTTTGGAAAATGTTCAATTATCTGATTTAGAGATTCAGAGAAATTCCGAAAGCATAGAAGATAAAGGTATACGATTAGAGAGTGAGAAAACGCTATCTACTTTAACAATGAAGTAAGAGAATGAGATATCGAGAAAAAATTTAGCAAAATCATCTTTCGTAGAACTTCAAAGAACTGACGAGTCACTAAAACTAGTTTGGGATCAGGCTAGGAACAGACAAAATGCGTACGAAATTGATGATGGAGTTTTGATACACACCGAGTCAATCTGCGGTGAAAATGTCAAACAGGTAGTTCTTCCCACCTGTAAAAGAGAAGAAGTCGTGAAAGTTGCCCACGAAATTCCATTGGCTGGACATTTAGGCGAGAATAAAACCAAGCAAAGGATCAAATATTCCTTCTTCTGGACTAGTCTCAAACAAGATGTAAGGTTATTTTGTCAAATCTGCAAAATCTGTCAGCTTAGAAGAGGACTCACTTACCGGGATAGGATCCCTATAACACCTATAGTTCGACCTGAAAACCCATTTGAAGTATAGAGCGTCGACTGCATTGGCCCTTTGGAGCCACCTTCTCGCAGAGGCCATAAGTATATTATATGTGCAGTCGATATTTGCACGCGTTGGGTTGAGGCTATACCAGTTAGTAAATATCACAGCAAAAACAGCATGTGATGTTTTAATGAGGATATTCACCCAAACTGGGTTCCCAAAAATTATTTGCACAGATCAGGGAACAAATTTCACTGCTGAATTGACTGAAGCCTTCAGAGACATTTTGGGAATAGCTCCGAGATTCGCTACCCCAGGGCATCTGGAGAGCATGGGAGTTGTAGAACGTTGGAACCGGACTCTAAAGGAAATGCTGAATAAAAACATTCAAGAAAATGGTAATAATTGGGATTCTCACCTTCCTTACCTCATGTTTGCATACAGAGAAGTGCCACATAGCACAACGGGCGTCTCACCATACCAACTAGTATATGGTCGACTACCAAACGGCCCTTTGAAACTAATGAAAGAAGTTTGGACGGGGGACTAGGAAATTCCCACTGGTATTTCAAGGCCCATTGAAGAATATTTGAGAGATTTAACTGAGAAATTGAAGCAGGCTCATAATATGGCAAGAGAAAATTCTGAGAAATCACAAGCCGAAAATGCAAGTAGATACAATCTTAGGTCAAGAGAAAAGCGTTTGGCAGTTGGTGATCAAGTTTTGGTACTTGTCCCATCATCTTCTCACAAGCTCCTTAAAAAATGGATGGGTCCCGCATCTATCATAGAATTACCGAGACTACTTACAGCGAGAGTAAAAATGAAAACTTTATGTAAAGTGTCTCTTTATTATTTTTATTCTCTTTCTTGGTTTCTTTTCCTGAAATTTCTTTTTTCTGTTATTTAATATTATTTTGTACGTATCTATATTATGTATGTATATTTTATATGTATGTATCGAGGAGTTATATTATCTGGGGCTCTTAGCAAAACTAAATTTTAATTTCTCTCTGAAATACATCCATGTATTTCTTTTTGTTTTTTTAGTCTATTTTCAAGCGCATCGTCTTCAGACGGATGCTCTTCCGTTGGGGGGAGGAGTAAGGTTCATCTATTTCCCCGCCTACAGATAATCCCTGAGGGAATTTACAAAGGGAAGTTCGTGAGCTGCGCAGTAGATGAGATTCCAGTGTGAAAACTTTACTATGATTATAAGAATGAAGATAAAATGAGTGATTGCGAAACACTTGGAGTCGGCATAAATAATGCATCCCCCCCGGTCTCTCGGAAATCTCTTCCATTGCACACAAAACAGTCGTTATTTTTCCAGTAAAAGTTGAGCAAAAGGGAGGAAGTGTAAGAGAAAGGACCGCCTCCGGTGAGAAAACAGCGGAGGAGACAGGATCAGATGATTTTGAACCGTCGGTATGAAGTGTCTGTATTCAAAAAATGTTACAGACACTTCATACCGACAAAAATGTTACAGACACTTCATACCGGTATGAAGTGTCTGTATTCCCTTTTAGCAAGCCTGTTGTCTCGGGCTTGCTAAAAGGGTTTAAAAATTGCGTATTAAGATTTTTCCGAGGTGGAAAGCCGTTTGCACGCTCTGGAGTCGCACGCAAGTGAAGCACATTTTCTGGAGGGAAGTTTTGGATTCCTGTACTGGTGTGAACGATTCTCTGACTTCTCACAGTCCCGCCAAAGAAGGGAGAAGTTTAAAATATTAAAATTGATGATTCATGTTCGATTGAATTCTAAAATAATTGTTCGAAGACAGCATTTGGCTTCTTACGTCAGGAGAAGATTCCTGACTTACGATAAAAAGACTTTTCACAGGAGATGTCCTAAAAGCTCAGGAACAATGCATTGAAAAAATGGCATTCTATTAGAATTTTTATGCAAACTGTAGGGCTTTGATGACCAGCTTATTGATTCTTAAGGATTTTAAACTGCTGACTCGGAATACATCGAAAAACACACACACACACCTTGTTATTTGATAAAATTGAAAAGCATGAATTTAAATGATTTGTTAATACAAATTATTAAATGTGCTAAAGTGTATACATAAAATAAAAACAGAAATGAAAATCTTTATTAATGTTAATCTTAGAACTGGCAAAATAAGTCGATTCAATATTTTAATGGATGAATTCGAAACTTCCTCTTAGCATTTAAAGCATTGTTGCAGATTGCGTATCAGA
>JAOUZG010043327.1:3350862-3369010 GCA_026289955.1 Argiope argentata | reverse complement strand
ATATATATATATATATGGAAAAATGGAAAAAGAAATTGAATTGAAGAAATTGAAACGTTTTGAATTTTAAGATAATACAAAATCTTTAATAATAGAACAGATTCATTGTAGGCAAACTCGTCGACCTCCAATGGACGGTGAACAGCAGAGGTTGCTTCGCATTTGACATCTTTTTGATAAGCGGGGCTCTCTGAATGCAGCAGTGTAATGATGGGAGAGAATTTAGAAACTCCGTTAAAGAGCAGTTACGCACGTATTGGCCAGAATTAAGGACTGCTCATGGGACAGACTGTCGCAGGGTTTTATTGGGAGAGCCAACTAAGATGTATTGGGTTGTTCGAAAAGTCATTTCGTTTTTTTTGGGGGAACATGAAAGACAGTTTTCGTATAATGAATAAATATTTTATTAAATTATATATTGGCCATTCTGGTCCAACACCTTTTGCCATCTTTCTGGCAGTAACATAATTCCCCTCTCATAAAAGTTTTGGTCCTTGCTGGCAAAAAACTGGTTCAGGTGGTTTTTGACATCTTCATTTGAGGTAAAGGTTTTGCCATCCAAAAAATTTTGCAGGGACCGGATCAAATAGTAGTCGGAAAGCGCCAGATCTGGAGAATATGGTGGATGTTGCAGTACGTCCCATTCAAGCTGTAAAAGTTTTTGGCGAATGACCAAACTTGTGTGAAGTCTCGCATTATCCTTGTGGAACACTACACCCTTCCTGTTGATTAATTCGTGCCTCTTCTCTTTAAGTGAATCATTCAATTTGTCCAGTTGATGACAATAGACTTCTGAATTAATCGTTGTATTGTCCGGCAAAAGCTCAAAAAAAAAAAAAAACGATTCCTTTGACATCCCACCAAACGGAGAGCATCACCTTTTTTTGGTGAATGTTGGCTTTTGACACGCTTTGAGCCGGTTCATCTTTTCTGCTCCATGACCTCTTGCGTTTAACATTGTTGTATACAACCCATTTTTCGTCCCCAGTAATAATCCGCTTCAAAAATGGATCATTTTCTTGACGTTTGAGGAGCGAATCACACGCGTCAACGCGACGACACAAATTTCGCTCCGTAAGGACATGGGGCACCCACACATCGAGCTTCGAGGTTAAGCCCATGCCTTTCAAATGGCCATAAACAGTCGAATTCGACAAATTTAATCTCTCACCGATCTCTCGTGTGGTTATTCGCCGATTTGCATCAACTAATGCCTTTATCGCATCTTTGTCAGCTTCGACCGGCCTTCCAGACCGTGGTGCATCTTCGACATCAAAATTGCCGGATCGAAATTTTTCAAACCAGTTCTGGCACTGGCGTACTGTTAACACGCCTTCTCCATACACATCCGTCAATTTTTTTCTCGCTTGGACAGCATTTTTACCTTTTCTGAAGTAAAAAAGTAAAAAATGACGAAAATGCTGCTTATTGCTCTCCATATTTAAAAGGGCACCAACCAAAAACTACTGCGTAGAATTAATAGAACTTTTTCACACACAAGCCTTGCAATATCAGCTCTCAAGACATATAATGGTTATGCGGCTTAAGTGTGAAATTGGTTTCGAAAAAACGTAATTAAGTCCTCTGACGGGAAAAAACGAAATTACTTTCCGAACAACCCAATAGAAAGCATCATGGATGAAGGACAGTCAAACTACAAAGTGGTGCATTGGTTTGAATTTTGTCCAATTCATGAAAAACAGAGCTCTACATTCTGGAGTTAAACAAAGCCATGTTTGGGATGGAAAAAAGAGTAGGACTGACAGCCACAACCTTGCTGTCAGATATTATAAAAAATATCAAAGGTGAGGATGAGCTTCAGAAAATTTTCAAGCGCATAATTGCCGAAGATCAAGAAATGAATCAATTGCAATCGAGGGACCATATGCTTGCTATTAAGTCTACCGACATTTTTCTAATTAGAGAGAAAGCCAAAGAAAATTTAATAAAGCAGGTCAAACGAATGAAAGATCTCCGATACACAACCTGAGGTTGAAGTTAAAGACAATGTTGCTGTTCCCATTCTGTATGTTGATAGCCTATTTGCATTGCCTTTTTAGTGTAGTGCTTGGAAAAAAAATAAAGATGGCCTACACAGAATTGGTGCGAAAAATCGAGTTCTGAGCGCATTAAATTCGGGGTAAGAAATGATATTTAAACTTAATTAGTTCAGGATTTATTCAATAAATATACGGTTATTATTTACATTAACTTTAAATTCTATAAGTATTTATATGGTAGATTACAGCTGAGCAGGGTGCAAATTTGCTATACAATTTAGCATATTCATTGATTTTCTCATATGAATTCGATGTATTGCCGTGTCTCAAAATCGAGTGTCAAATCAGGTAGTTTCACTAAGAATTGGAGTTGTAGGAATTTGGACAAGAGTTCGTCCATTGTTCTTGTAAAAATGATTGTTCTTCAAAGAGATGTCTCTGTATGAAAAATGATTCTCTTTGCAACTCAGTGTCAAAGTAGTTTGCCTAGTCGAAATAAACAATTTGTAATAACGGGGATTTATAAACGATATCCAAATAAAGTTTTTTTTCCTTCAATGGCCGATGACAGATTCTTTCCTCAAATTTTGTTTCACTGCATATTTTAATACAATAATTTTGGATAAACGCAAATAATATTGCGTTAATCCAAAGTCAATACAAAACATGAATAAAACGGGCCCTCTTTAGCGCTGCCAGTTAGAGTGCGTTTTCCCTAGTAAGTTCGCGTTTTGGTTTTTCACCGTGACACACACACACACACTAAACTGTAATAAACTTTGAGAACAAAAAAAAAAAAAAATAGAAACTGTGTATTCTAAGACTGTTAATTATCACGTGAGAACAGGATGCTGTTTTCGTTAGGGTTTTTTTTTTAATAATTGAAGGCAACGAATAATTGAAGCTGGAAATTTCGTTGTCAATAAATAAAACCTAAATGGCCATATTCATCAACATCTTTTAATCGCATAAATTTTTTTTACATTCTTTACCAGTATTTCATTATTATTATATGTGCTTCTTTGAAAACAGGTGCGTTTTTAAAATGTTGAGCCGCTTTTACCAGATTGCTTTTTCAAACTGGTTTAAACTACTTAATGACTTAAATTAATTAAGACAAATAATGACTTAAAAATAATAATATTCTCACATGATAACTTGAAATTTGCTATCGTAGATTTTATTTTTATATGTTTTAATTTGCAAAAATAGTTTATTTATATTAGTTTTTAAAAAATTCTATTGAAGTTTACAATGCTCCGTGTTTCCCCATCGGTGTTTTAAATGTAACTTCTAAACAAGAATGTGCTCTTCGCAGCTTTGATAGCTTATTTTTATAGAATTGAATTTAGGGAAATAATAATTATTTAAATTAAATACTGAAATGTTAATAAGTTTGTAAAGATTTTAAGGATTCTTTAAAGATACATTCATATATGAAGGCAATTAAATAAAAATGGCGCGCTCTATTTAATATAACTATAGACATAAGGCTGAATTATAATTCATGAAATCGTTTCGTACTTTTTATGAAGTTTATATGAGAGGAGCTGAATAATCTTATGCAATTCATTTTACTCATTTATTATCAAAACTTCGTTTATCGACAACACAGAAATTTAATATTTCCATTGTATCCAATCTCTACAATAGTAAATTTCGTTTTAAAAAGGCGACCATTAACACTTTCATGACATTTTGCTGCCCGGCTTTCATTGTAAAAAATATCCTGTTTGTGGGGTTTTTTTTCTTCTTCCCCGTGTTGTGATAGAAACGTTGAAGAAAACTTCTTCCCCTGCTGGAAGGAGAAACACTTACAAACTCGAATAAATTCATAGGACTATTTCTTCTTTAATAATGCATCTCATTACAGCAAATTACCCTTATGACCGGGTTGTCATTGAAAACTGCTGGGAATATCGTTGAAGAAAGTTTTTATAGAAGTTTGTGAAGACAAGTATGGAAGTCGGTGTAATGTATTTTTTTCTCCCGATAAGCTGCTATTTTAAATTGCATATTAAAAGTGGCCGATTAACTAGAAATAAGCCTCATCTTTTAAACTAATACGTTGTGTAGCGTTAGCCTCATAAGCCAGATAATATCCTTCGAGCTGAAGGATTCCTTTTGCTCGATCGGTATGTTACTCGGCTACAGGCCCAAACATCGCAGGTTCGTACCGCGACCTTCAATCGCTACAGTTGTAATCATGATTATTGATGTAATATAGACTATACGTATTGAAAACGGAAGCTTCGTCATTCACTCTTATTGCTGAAATGAAAACTTCTTGGGGAAATAATTTCTTCTGTCGAGTGGTTTTTACCTCAAGATGGAAATGCAAACACCTGCAATTTCAGTATTACTTGTCGACCCGAATTAGGCTTTTATCCCGAACTAAAATGATGAGGAGAAAGTTAATAACGAACTCTTCATTTCACGCCCTTTTTTTTCTAGTTCAGGGCTCTGACACACGTCTGGTGTGCCTTACTTTTAATCCATCCCTTGTTTAAAAAGTAAAAGCTGTTGCTTTGTTCTAAATACCAGAATACCGGAATAGAAAGTAAGAATAAAAACAGCCGCATTTTGCAACAAAATATGTTTGTGGAGGATACCAAAGAATTGTTGGAATCAAATCATGAAAACTAGGCAGCATTGCAATGTATCAGTGTAACATTTTGAATCCTGTTGTCATCAGTTTTAAATCATTTAAGATCCTTGGAAGATGCTTATTTAAGAAAAAAGCATTTTCATTAATCTAAGAATTTAAGCAGTCGCCATCACAGGAGCAACACTGCAATGACGCATGTCTGCATCGAAATAGACGGGCAACACACATTTTATTTTCTCCAAATCTTGGTTTAAAAAGGAATGCAATAACAATTTTTAAGTCTAAAATGGTTTTAAAAATTCATTTTTAATAGTTAATTGTTTTAATGAAAAATAAAATCATACAATAATAAAAATTAATAAATGAAAAACAACAAATATAATTACAATAAATAAATAGTATTTTTTTAAAAATTAGTCATTTTCATAAATTAGTGATTTCGATAAATAAAAAATGCAGCCAAACCTGATTTGGGTGGCATATAAGGACCGTATAAAAGAAATCACACACACACACACTAAAAAGACCGAAATAACTTAAGAAAATGTTTCGAAGATTTACGAAATGATGAAAATTTTCAAAATGCACATAGTATAACACTACTCGTCAGAACGCAAATCGCACATCTTATGTTGAACGGACTCGCAATCATTTTCGTCACTTCATGATTATAGAGTTGATTTATTGATGAAATATGACATTTATTTTATTTTGAAATATTGGTTTGTTTGACAATACGTATACGCAATACATTGCATTAGTGCGTACGGATAGAAAAATTGCTGGGAATTCATATATCACAGAAACATAAAATGGCAGCACAAAACTGGTTTGAATGCATATGGCATTTTGAATACGAAAAGGGGAGCGATTTTGATTCCATGTGCTGTAGGTCGAGTGAAAATCTTGACTGGGAATGAGGACGCTCCGTTATGTTCGTAGAATTTTTTTTCAAAAACTCCGACTATTTTATGGTGTTTATGAATCGGATACTGTGAGTGGCACGCACGGCACAAAAACCATTCTGGCAAGTCAGAGCGTCGATGCCATCACTTGGTGCATAAGTGCTGATCACTCAAAATTATAATTTCAAACCGCTTAAAAATTAAGATTAATTCATTCTAATGTTTCATGTTTGTAGGAATATTAGAACACAAAAAGGATTTTTGCATCACTTTAAAATTCTAAATTCAACTTTCAATTGATATCAATTTTATTATCGTGCAACATTTTATTTAAATTTAATAAATTTCTTACAATATTATTACAACAACATTTCTTATGGTGACTCATTGCGTTTATACACACTGTGCATTGTGACAGAGTTGAGCGATTTTCTTTACTGACGCCACCGTTACTATAACCCGGAATGCATTTTTTGAAAAAATAATATGAAGCCTAATGGAACGCCAATGTGCTACAATGCATTCAAATAAGTTTCGAATTTTCATAAAAATCATCGCTTTGTTTATTGATGTTTTTAAAGCCCAACTACATTGTGATACAAATAAATCAATCAATAAATAAACATGGTAATCACAATCTGCGAAATAATAAAGATTATAAAACAAGTTTTTACAATATTTACTTTTGATTTCTGATGAACCGAAATAAGTTCGAAGTACAGACGATAGTTAAACACAATGGTAAAGAATAACACAAGGAACTTAAAGGGAAAAAATTAGGAAGGCAAAGAATATTATATAAGGAGGTTTTTTAAGAGGAGTAAAGAAGAGGATCGTTACCGTCTTGGAGACCTTCTCCCAAGTTTTTTTGAGTCTGAAGACGGAGCTGTTCATGAATGCGGCACATATCTGCAGGACGCCATTGAAATTGTGCAGACATCGACAGATGTCGGCCACTGCGGCCCATTTCTCTATAATGGAGACGCGGGTCGACATCATGGGAGCGCGCATAATCTCAGAAACTACGAGACGACTCACCTGCAAACAAACGACGTTGTACCAAGGAAATGGAAAATAATACATTTTTTTATAGTCGCAGTTATAGTGGTAAAAAAAAATTAAAAATAAACATTACGCTTTTTTGTGTGAAGTAGTATGATATTAAAACTAAGCCACAATTTATTTCTTAAAAAATGAATTCTTAAAATTTAACTAAAAATTAAAATAAATTATGAATGAGATGACATTTCTGATTTGCAAATACAATTTTTATCGGTGCCTTTCTCTTTCAAGTTTTAACTTCATATTTTCGATGTCATTTCTAAATTTTTTCATTACGATTATAAAAACGTGCATAAGAATTCTTTTTATTTTTTTGCTTTAATTATATTTTATAAATAATTATTATACTTACTATAGAATTTTTAATCACTATCTCCATACACTAACAGAATTTTCATAAGGTATTAAAATTAATCGATTGATAGAAGGAGTTTTTCTTTGGAAATTAAAATTAATCTAGTCTATTAATTATCTTAAGTACTCAAAACATTAAAATTTTATACTGCAACAAACATCTTCCCAAAACTCTTGCTCTTTAGGCTGTGAAAATTTCTGTTACTAAATTCTCGCTCCACAAACATGTACTTTACGCACTTAAAAGAAGTTATGGGAAATCGTTTAAATTGATCGTTTAAAATGGTCAAAGATTAAACACTCATCAGGCGTTGAAGCTCTGCGCTTCCTTTTCGATCCTGGTAGTGGAGGTATCGCCCAAACAGGAACTAACAGCATTCTAAATATCTATAGGAGCACAATTTTCAAAAAGTCAAGAGACTAATGGAATTGCGAGAATATCGTTTTTTATAACAATAATAATAAATCTTGCAATTCATCGATCCGAAGGAACAATGAAATAGTTTTAGAATTTAATCTATTGAAGTGGAGCACATTGAACTTGTACGATTCCTGGAAAGTTGTCGTTTCGGTCAGTTGATTTCGGAGTGAAAATGTAATCATTCTCCCACAACAAAACTTATTTAAGAAGCGGTTGACAATCGAATTCCTTCTTCCTCTTATTTAATTATCAGTTCCATGAAGTCTTGATAACTTTTTCAGATTCATAAGAGCTGGCTAACGTCATGTAAAGGCTCTTTTTACAGCCTCCAGAATACATAGCATGGGAGTGGGACTCTGCGAACCCCGCCATTCGGTGAAAGTACTTTTGAGTGAGATTTTCTCCGCGCCCTTTTGCGACTGATTCACCCACTGATTAAAATCTGTTTTGCGTTGTTGTGGCGGGGGAAAAAATCCTCCTTAAAAATCCCCGCATAAAGTGGGGTAGGAAGGAACCCCCTCCCTCAAAAACATCCCATAAGGTCCAAGCATCTTCATCTCTCGATGGATTATGCGGTCATAAAGATAGGCGAAGACAAACGCCCGTCCAAAGTGAATCCTTCGGGTGGAGGCTTCTACTTTCCCCTCAATCGTCGATACAGTTTCAATTTGGACAGAAGAAAGCAAACATCCCTCTCCCAAAATCATTTATAGAGAATGTATGCACACTGTTTGCTGAGGATGCGGTTAGTACCATACGGATGAGGCCACCCCTTCACACACACAAAAAGAATGTTCCGCAATGTTATATCACCGATTGTAGAATCTGAAGGTGCTCGATGATATAATTGGGAATAAGTGCAATCACTCGAGCCAAACTTAAACTCCTGATTGAAGGAAATCCCAAAGAAAACGAATCAGACACTTTCATATTTTCTTTCTTTTTTAAACGTTTTAAGGGTATCCAATACAAAAGCGGATGCTTGTTGAGCATTGCTATCACATGCAGGGCTACAGACATTTTATGATAGTATCGTAATGTTCAATGCCGTTGACAGCTTGCTATCCACTGTATCCGCACAGGTATCAACAGAGGATGACTGTAGTAATGTCACGAGTGGAGGCATTGGTAAATGTCAATAGTCCTTCATAAATGAAATCTTGAAATTGGCAAAGTGTACCAGAAACGAGTTGTACCGAAATAAAACTCAAGTTTTTAAAGAAACTGCTTGCTATTCATTGATGCAGAAATGAAGAAAGTTTATTTCTGAAAACTAGTTCCTTATCTGTACTTTCGAGCAGTGGAATCTTGAAACATTCTGCATTATCATACCTCTTTTGCTAATCAACAGCTCAGTTCAGCTTCACATCTTTAACTATATAAACGATTTGTTTCAATACCTTTATGAGAAAGTGAATTATGTTTCAATTTACTAAGACTCATGACTCTGAGGTTCCACACGACTCATTTAAACAGACTTAAGTGTACGCAAGGAAATACGTAGAAAATGGCCAAGATGACCTGAATTTTTTTTGCATTCAAATAATTTATTAGTAAATTTATTTATTTAGCTAATAGGTAAACAGCGTCTTTTAAAATCGATTTGCCTACAGTTCCTCTCATCCTTACGCCCAAGTCTTCTCAGCTGGAAATGCATTTAAATTTGTACAATCCTGTCTTTTTCTACGATGAAAACATGAACAATTATAAATAAAAAATTACTTTCCTAGTTTATTATTTGATGATACAGCATACTCCAAAATCCTTTTTAGAGGATGTTTCGTGATAGTTAAGCGAAAAAAATAAAATAAAAACTCAACTAAAATTTCCTCCATATTACCAATACTTTTAATTGATTTTTCAGTTTTGTAAGAGAGCAAATAGAATGTCGTACTGATTTGTTTTCTCAATTTCTGACGTTTTCATAGTTTTGAAATTTTGTATTCGTATGCCCATCCATAGCATGACAAAATCCTATTTTAATACATCTTGAATATAAGGATTACTAAAGAGATTAATTTAATTAAATTTGGATTTAGCGTGAATGATGACTGAACAAATTTTAAAAATCTATAGTAGTTATAATAATGATATTCTACGACATTTACTTAAATTAATGACAAAAAACAGAATAAAACCGTGGACATTTTACGACCCTAAATCTACTTGAAGTTTTCTACTTTTTATACAGCTTCGAACACCCTTTTCTTATTCTGCAGTCGAGTATAGTAAGAGAGAAGAAGCAACTTACGTCATTGAATCGCCGAGTCATGAGTAAAATATTAGGCGCTTTGGTCGCTTTTTCTGGTTTCATCCAAGCTTGACCTAAAAATTCTCTGAAAAAAAAAAGGAATAACAAGTTTTTAAAAAATTTGTTCATAAAATATATAAATGAAAACTTTAAACTCATTTCGAATACATAACTTATATTTATTTGTTATGAGAAAGCATACTGAATTAAAATTAAGCATTAAGCTTCACTTACCAAAATTATTACTTTGATATACCTGTCGATATAATCGCGATAGAAAATTTGCGTACATCAAAATTTTATAGGATATGAAATGAGCTAATAAACGGATTTTTGATCCAACGACCCACCTTTGTGACAGACGACCTTCGACAGTTACAAGAAGAAAAAAAAATATTTACTTAAAAATGGCAGCACAAAAAGTTCTAAATTTAGTAATAAACCGTCTTTCGTCATAGTTGATGGTTTTGCAGCAAAAGTTGCAGAATAGCCAGTAGCTTCGGAATTGAAATCCCGCCATTAGAGTAAAAAAAAGTTTTAAAATCATCTCATCACATTTAACTTTGTTATATTCGACCCTTTTACCCCAATCATTAATGTTTTTGTTCCTATTTATCTTCCTAATAAATTCTGCAAATTCTAAGGTGTATGCTTTTTATATATCAGAAAGGTAGAGATAGGAATCGCAAGAGTGCTGTAAATGCATGCATTTAGATCGCGTTCAAAATGTCAGAATAATATTATTCAGTTTCGGAGAATTATACCAGATATTCGAAGGTCCAGATTGTATGGTATCTCTGTAGATCACATACCAACAAACAAATAAATAAATAAATAAAAGACAATGCAGACTGAGGAACCAAAGCAAAACAGAGATTTTCTTCAGTTAGAAAGACACACCAATAAGGAAGCTGACTTTCAAGATTAAAAAGCTATAGATCTGAAATATTATGGCATGATTATGTTTCAAGTTTGATTCCTTCAGTTACATAATTTTTAAAAGAATTTACCAATGATTTGCAGTTGTATATCAAAGATAATGGATGTAGAAAAATATAATGCGTCGAATTTCCCACCTCCCCCTCTTCCCGATGCATATGTGCGTATTTGCAGCAATCGAAACCCTAAAAAGTATTATAAATAATATAAAATAACTTTTAAAAAATATATTCAATTTTTTAAAAAAAAGCAGTGAATAAATGGCACAAAAATTAAATTGCTACATCTGAAAAGCTGAATTTTCTAATTTTAAACAGCCGTAGAACTAATTTTTATGTGATAATATACGTCGGAGTAAGTATCCAAATTTCAACGCATTTAAAAAAGAAAATCTAATTAAATTATCGAAAAATTCCGCTACCCGCTGTGAGCTTCCTGTGAAATGACTGACTGACCAATGGAGTTGCTCTCATTGGGACGCTCTGCTCCGCAGTGTGCTTTGCATTCCTTACTTTAAACGGCTCGTTCTGCCTGCAGATGCGACCTGGGTCAAAATGACAATCCCCTTCCGAAGAGACTCCCGCTCAACGGCAGCGCAGCGGCGGTGGGAAAAGGGCGCGCGTCTCTCTGGTTCGGTGGAGTTGGGAACGAAACGCAGTTCAGGGATCTTCAATGTGCGGAGAGATTGGGAAATAAATTATCAGTAAATCTCTCACGAATTTCTTTCAAAATATTCTCTTTTTTTATGGGTTCATTTTGCAAGAGGATTCCAAAGTATTATCTATCAAGATTCTTTTAAATTGGACATAGGAATACATAGGTACATATTTTCTATTTTTTAAGTGAGAGAAAAAAAATCCCCAAATTCCTCTCCACTTACTCGCTACGTATAGAAATAAAAATTTTGTGGTCTAGATATGTCATTCCTTCGGCGATTTCAAGCGCTGACAGTGTCTCGATGGTTTCTTTGCTTGCAGTCTGCAAATGAAACAGAAAATAATCAGTGCACTCCAAAAATATAAAGTTAGTACGAAAATGCTTTGCAATGAAAAACTCTTTTTAAGACTAAATAATTGATACCCTATTTTTAAGACAATGAAATCGGATTGAATTTAGCTATCGCAATAAAAACATTTTGGCAAACCATAAAAATAATTTTGAGAAACTGCGAAAATTAAATTTAAAAAAAAACATGAAAGTTTAACTAAAGCAATTAAAAGAAAATTTCTTGATTTTTTTCCCCAAAAAAGATTTTTAGTAATGGTTAGAAGTTATCGATTATGAATGCCAGGAATATATTTAATATTTGATCAAAATTTCAAAATATTCATTTCGTTATTCAAATCTATTTCTTAAAATATGTGACAAATCGATTTTAATATAGATTATCAACATTTTAACAAATTTATTTATAGTAAATTTAGCTTCCGATTCAAAGAGAAAATAAGTTTCGTTATTTATAACTATAACATTTTTTTATTATAAATTTTTTCATGGCTTCAGTGGCGAGAAATGAATGTTTGAAAATCTCTTGACTCACCATAGGCGCCGCCAGGAGCAGGTCCAGGTCGACAGTCTGTTTCTCTTGGTCCGGCTTCGAGATCATCTGGAGCAGCTGTGAGGCGGCCTTCGTCTCGGCCGGAAGCAGAGTGTTGTTGTGGAGAAGCTCTTCAAGGAATTCCGTGGTCATCTGGAGAAGCTTAGGGTCATTGTCGAAATCCTGAAAAGTCGTGGAAAGACTCTCTCAGACTCTGCCCATTCCGTCACAGACGAATATCTGCCACCGATCAACAGAAATCAAAATACTTGACGTGGGGTAGCTTGCCGATTTTTTTGTTTTTTATCGGAATGATTTTTCCCTGTTCATTTCTTTTATCAGTAAATAATTAAAGAAGCAGACAAATGTAGGATTGAGCAAAGATAAATGTTTGGTAAGTGTGCCCCTTCTATTTTATTTATTCGAATTTCCTCAAATTTCAACCCCGTCTTTGATTGTGCTGTCAATTTATTATAATTTAGAATGTAGACATTTTTATAATCTAGCGGCATGAATTATAATGATTTATCGAGTTATAATAAAGCTATATAGTTTCTTTGTTTTACTATAAAGAAGCAATTTCTAGCTTTACCATCGATGAAAATTTTTGGTTTTTAAAACAGATGATTCCCTCGTAGATATTTTAAAACAGAGCAAACCATCGATTCATCTGCAGTTTAACTCAAAACTACTAAAATGACAATTGTATAAAATATTTTTTTAACATGTCTGATTTTTTAAATCAAAAAACAAGCTAACGGATCACTTCTATGTTCATTTCTATTATTTGTGTTCATTTTACTACCATTCAGCAGATTACACGCTGGTGCTGTGCTGCTCAATTTCATGGATAAGCGGAGGCCATTCAACTATCAGTTCTCTCCACCATTTTCTCACTTCATGCAAGATGGCGCGTTTCGCATTTCGTTCTGTGGTATAATCAACTGAACTGAATATGTTCTTCGGGTGGGCATTTTTTCTATTTAAATGTCCTGATGCTCGATTCAAAAAAGATCCACAGTATTGGTGCTGAAATTCGATCATCGAGCTTCTTGCCGCACGCATGCACGGAAACAGACAGCAAACTGATTAAGTATCTGTTCGAAAATCTGATGTCATAAACAATCATACTAATAAAACTATTTCCCGAATTTCAATTATAAAGTTCTTTGAACTTTTCAATTATCGTAATCACTCAACAGAATTTCTGTAAATCCATTTAGTCTAAAATTTAAATGTGATCTACAGTTTACACATTAAGTCAATAAAATAAATTTTTAAAGTTACGGTTTTGAGTTATTTGGCTCATAAACAGACGGACACAATTCTAGAAATGCTAATTTTCGAATTTGGGAAGGTTTAAAGAGCGAAATTTTATCAAAATCCTGAAACTAAATTCTTTTACTGATTGCATATCCTTTTTTTAGGGGGAAACAGTTTTTTCCCTTTTAATCGCCTTCCATTAATAACTTCATAGTTATCACTGAAAAATATTAGTAATTTTACAATTATTTCGTTGTAAATTTGTGGTCTATTAAATAAGTGCCTAATATGTCATCCAGTAAGAAAAAATCAAGAAGATCAAGTAGACTTTTTCAGTTGGCTTTTTACTTAAAGAGCAGAAATCGAAAAGCAGCCCTTTTTAAAAGTACATCAGCAACATATTTTATTATAAAAAATGTCTTGACTTTTCATCCTTCTAACTTACGTATAAAGCTTGGAGACAACCTCATTGAAACTTGCACTAAATGGATATAAAGCCTAATTTCCTTTCCCATTTGGTGACTACTTTTAATATAATATATTACGTTAGAAAAAAACTTTATTAAGGCAAAATTCTGTTACTATTGGAGATGAACTAATATGTAGATGTTAAGAAGAAATTGCAAAAAATATACTTTAAATTTCTTTTAATTTTGTTCTGTTAAAAAGAGAAAGACTTATGATATAAACTGGAATCAAGGTTTGTTCAAGCTAAAACATCGAAAGGAATTTTCATTTTTTCTGGTATATCACATATTAAGTTGAGTTTCATTTACTGAGTTTCTTTAAAAAAACTATTGTCATGCAAATGAACTGCACTTTGAGGATGAACTTAAGTAAGATCGATTAATACATGGCTATAAATGGAAGTGACATGCATGGACATTTGTTAAACTATAGATAATTATGTTATTTCCTCTGATTGACTGGTTGTTTTTTATTCAGCTTTTTTAATACTCTCCAGATAGCAATTTGAGAACACATCAATGAATGAATAAATGGAACGAAGAGAGCATGAAACGAAATAAAAATGATAGTCGTGCCATTTACAATTAAAATGAAAATGACTCATCATACTCATTTCTGGGCAAAATTATTCTGGTTGGCTGTTTTTCGTGATTCCTGAAACAGTTTTACACAAAAGTGAGTTTGTAATCCTTATAAAAATTGAAACAAAAAGGCTTTTTAACGATAACAATTGATATTAATGATAATACAGAACAATAATTAACACAGATAATTTTTTTCAAATTTTTTCCTAAACTTTATAAATATTTTTTTCGCATTACTTTATTATTGAAAATTCAAGCTATTTTGAAAGTTTGTTTAAAACTAGAGAGAAATGATTCGAATCACGACCTGAACAATGCACGTGAGGAGTAATAAAATGAAGTTTCAGAATTGCGAAAGGCAATTTGTTACTAAAAGGCAAATTTTTCGAGCAGTTCGCTTCTAATGGCAGTATATCCTTGGTTTTAATTTTATTAGGAATTGATGCATAAAATCAAAAGTAAAGAATATGTTTATTCTGATAAAATACTTAAAATAATACTTCGACGGAGGAATAAATTCTCAGGTAAATTAAATTTAGAATAACCATTCCATCTATACAAGAAGCTGTCACCGAAGGCGGATAGTAAATGCGATAACTGAAAGCTTAAGATAAGGTGAACAAGGTTATTGCTCAATAGGAGTAACCTTAAAATCATCTTTGTCAGTTATTGTTTATTTCTGTGGTAAGTGACGGAAATCGAGGAGAAGAAAGTAGTTTCTTCCCTTAAGTAACAATTTTTACTTGAAATCACCTCATTTATGTATCTATATTCTTGCATATTACATTTTCAATGAGGTTCTTTATTATTTATAAAAATGGATGATCAGGCTCTTGACGCGAGTGAATAAATCCCTAAAATGGGCATTCAATTTTTATGCGAAGATTTCACGTCAAAATTCAAACACTATATTCATCTGCCTTGATCTTCACGGTTCTGAATTATTGTGGTCTCGCATTCACAATTAGAGGAAACTCCAAAAGGGATTTCTCCAGATCCAGCGAAATCCATAGAACCGTGCTCGAATCTTCAATCATAACAGAACTTTTGTATAAAGCAGCATATTTTAAAGAAAGCGGAAACAACTGAAACGAACAATTTGAATTGAAATCCGTCACTCGCCACCCCTCGGATGACCTTTGGTCACACTGCATTTCGGCCACTCACCTGAGAATGTTTCGAAACCCAGTGCCGCAACACGTTGAGCACTCTCATGGTAGCAGCGGTCGTAATCATCGATTCTCTTTTAGCTTTGGCATTGGGAATTTTCAAGTCAGCGCCCACTGCAAAGAGGAAACACAGTCGTGATACTAATTCATTTTCATGGCCTGAATTCAGGACAAAACAGCGGGGGAATTTCACTAAATTTTCCCACTTAAAATTGTTTTTGTCTGCCTTTGCTTTTTAGAATTATCGTGATAACAGATATGTCGATAAGCGTAATTAAAAAAAATATTATTATGGAACCTCTTAAATGCCAAATTTGTCGAAATTTGGAAATAATAATTTCTGAAGAGTACCTATTTCTCCCTTATTAAATTTAGTATAAAGAGAAAAACTAACTCAAAGCTTAACATTGTTTTAACGTCTCTTTTATGCTTTTTAGATTTTCTAATTTATCTTGCTATCCGTTTGCAGTTAAAAAAGAAAACAGGATACACTGAAACAAATTCACCAATGGTTTAATATTAATTTATATGTTAATCAATGTATTTATGTGTTAATCAATGATGTTAATTTATGTGTTTTGATGATATACTTTGGGTTGATGATACTTTGATGATACTACAATGATACTTTGGGTTATTTTTTACAGCAGAGTGCTGCAAAGTATTGTAGAGAGAAGGATTTGTAGAAATTCTGCTTCTTGAATTTTTCTTTTTTTTATAAACTGTCTTAAACTCTTCGCATTATATACCGCTGGATTAATTGAATTTAATTAAGAAAAATATTTTTGAATCAATAGTACAAATGAAATTTTATAAAACTCCAGGAAAACTGACATGGAAACCGGAGCCTGATTGAAGATACGCCATTTCTAATTGCCTTCAGATATTTAGTAGCATTTCTTTCGTATTATTCGAAAATTTGAAGAGTGAGTGACTGCTCAGTTGCAGATTCCAATTTATGACTGGACCCGCATGTAGCTCCAAAACGAAATGTCCATCAAACTATTAAAACTAATTATCTGAAATCTCCGTCTTAACTTAACGCAAACAATCCGCTTTAGAAAAGCCTTCACTAACAGGTAAGCCCGACTTAGCTTAGTTGGGCCCCGGGACAGAAACTTCTTTGGGGCCCCCTCTAATTCACCATTTTAGTAATGAAAAACATTCATGAGAAAAGAAAACATAAAAAAAAATTCTATTCGATGTGCCACCCCCCCTTATGTGGGGGCCCGGGACCGTACGCCCCTGCCTTGGTCAGGCCCTGACTGACGGTGTGAAAATCGTGAGATTTGTTTTGAACCTCTTTCGGATCGAATGAACGATCGTGTTGACCCGCGGTGGAAGTGGAGTTCCAGTCTTCGTTTTACCTGCGCTCGGTAGGCGGCTGCCTGCCCTCGATTGTGGCTGAGATATCGGTTCTGGAGGATTGCTCGAGCCCGCTGTTGCAGCTGCAAACGCCGCAGCTGCTGAAGCTGTACTGGATCTAGAAATAACAAATTAATTATCACTATAGTGAAGTGCTGACCATTTAGAATTAATATTATACAGTTCAAATCATTGTATATTTTGTGACAGCCTAGAATAATATCTAGGATTTAGGAAATACAATTTAACCAACTAAGCAGGAAAATAAAGTTCAATAAATCTCTTTGTCTTCATTTGTTAGAAATATGTAAAAGTAACATTTTCTAAAATCAATGAAATGGGGTTTAAAAGGAAAAAAGCTATTTTTCGAAAAATGGCAATTAATAACAAATGTTTTACTTGGATACTTGGAAGATTATATGTACGCATTTAGTTTTGACTTAAATACATTTATAATGTTATAGTTCCAACAACTTAGGAATACGGAACATTTTTAAATCAGATGAAGTCTATTTAGAAATATAGAGGGTATATGTGAGATGGAACTGGTTTTTCATTAGAATTTCGGGTATTTACCAGTAGAATTCCGTACATGAACCGAGTTCGATTATGGTAACTATAGCTGTCAGATTAAGTCTGAATCAGAGGATTACTTTCTTCGTGGGAAATGTTTTACCTTCTGGTCGATGCTCTGGACGAAGTGACCACCACGCCAGCTTTACTGCTGTGCTGGGGTGAGTCCGGGTACTGGAAGCTGCTTCGAGGGGTTGAGAGAATGGTCGATTCGGTCTGAATGCTGCTTCTTGGAGTGGTCGACTGACTGGTGCTGCCTTCTGTGTCACTACTACCTCGTTTAGAACCGGCTGGGGAGGGAAAAATGGCATGAAATTTGAATTGAAAGATGCAAATTCCAGATGATAGTATGGTAACAGGGGATTGGATAGACATTGAGTTTCGGTATGAAATTTGTTACTTTGTTATATACATGGCAGTTTTAAAAAATCCATTAAGAGAAATTTATAATCAAGCGGTAGAATCCGATGATTTTTTTTTATTCCTTCAAGAAGTCATGTGTTAATAAACTTTTAAGTAATTTTTTTCTCTTAATTCTTCTTATCATCTTTTCCCGTTTTATATCTCGTTTTTTAATATATTTTTTCCCATAAAATATCTGAAATTTTTTATTAACCACTTAACTGCTTTAATTTCTTTACTATCTAAT
>JAOUZG010043327.1:3332070-3350462 GCA_026289955.1 Argiope argentata | reverse complement strand
GATTCAAATGGAAATCCATTGAATACTTGACTTATCTATGTATTCGAAGTAATTTTAATATTGAATTATAATCGTTATAAATGCTTTAGTTTTAGATTACAACTATCAAAATTCGTTGAATTAATGCACAAATGGCACCCGGGCAAAACAGTAAGCGGTTAAAACACCAAACACTACACAGTTACCTTAAACCTTCCAAACAAAAAAAAGTCTATTTTTTGTTCAATTAATAAAATATTAAAAAAATTAGATAACGATAATTCAAAGTTATTGACAGTTTTATATACATATGTGCATATAATAATTTGTTTCCCAATGGTGTATATTGTGATATTAAATAGGATTATTTGTTGAGTAAAAATATTTTTATAGCCTTTTCTCATTTTTTTAACTTAATAATTTCCACTCTTCACAAATGCGCATAATTACAAAATATATTTTGATGATCAATCATCAAAATACCTATTCACCTATTGTTTCACAACTTTGATTCTCAAAGTATTTCTTTTCCGATAAGGTTGAAGAAATTACTTTCCTCAGCTTCCGAGCACTCTCATTATTTTCCCGTGACAGGAGACACTTTCTTCGACGCAGAGGGACCTGCTTTGAGTGAGAGGAAAAAAGACCTCCATAAGGACCTGTTATGTCCACGCATTTTTTGCGTTTCATAGTTTCTCGTTGGTTTTGGGCGACCAACCACAGCTGATTACAAGAGCTCCCTATCCTCTAAAAACATCCATCATTATTTTAAATTCCTTTATTGGTCATTTTCATACCCTACAACTGCTCGGCTTGCTTTTTTCAAGACTGAACGCACGATTTTCATGTACTTTAGGAAAAAGTGAAAAAAAATATCTCGCTTCATTCTCTCTCACCTAGAAGCCTAAGTTCACAGCACAGAAGAGAAACAAATCAGAGCGTCTGATCGGACTCTCATTGAATTGATGAAGGCAATTGAACCGTACTTTTTCTTCTGTCCCTCACTAGCCTATTTTCAGATTCTTAAGACACAGTATTGTCCTGAACTTTTGAGATAGCATTTGAAATGACTAAAATGTGATAAATGCTAAATTATATTTCATTAATAATCTAATAACTCTTTCATATAAATTTTTTTTCTGCAACTGAAAGAAAAAAAGACTTCCTTCCCAATCGGCCATAAGTATAGAATCAGGCCTTGTGTCAAAGTTTCCGTGTGAAAGCAAAGCTGGGGCTATTTGGGGATGAGCATCGTAAATTTGAATCCCGGGGAGAAGAGGGAGACAGCATCTCTTTCTCCGAACTTCTGCGTGACACCAATTGGGTTGACCGAAACGATTATTCAAAAAGGGCTCAAGGAAGTTCCGAAGGAAAAGGACTTAAACACGCCATCAGATCAGGTGTATAGACAAAAATGTACGATCATTGATAAAACGCATTCGAATACACAGAGTCAAGAAATAGGGACAAACAAAATCTTAACAAATATTAAAATTTTAAGCAATTTGGGTAAAACAGAATTTTGTACAGACAGGTTGTAGTCCGTACTAAAGAAGCAGATTCAAAATGTAGATAATAAGAGGATTAAAATAAAAATAATAAAAACAGGAATAGAAATACAAGGGATCTTCTCTATTTTTCGATTACGTCCAAGAAATTTTCACTCCGAGAGATTGTGAAAAACATGTTTAATGAATTCATAAAATCAAGCAAATGCTAATTTGTTCTAGATCAAGATAGAAAAATAAATAAATAAATAAAAGAAACGCTTTATTCTTCCGTAGAATATTGAAGAAAGCAATGAATTCACAATCAAATGGAGTTCATGACAGTTAGAGAACTAGAAGGGCATCGAAAATGTCAGAAGATGCCCTGATGAATATCAAAAATGCCCTGATAGATAATCATAACAAAGAATCATTTCTGGTTGGATCCTTCCTTTATATTAATGTGTCCTTAAATTATTCCACTGATATTTGATTCATTTTTGAATTTAAAAGCTGATTATTTATTTTCCTGCCGGAAAAAGAAAATTTTCATTCCAGAAGTATTTTTACTGCGGCTTCGCGTATTTGAAGGTTTAGGATCTTTAAACACTTTTGATATTGCACCACCACCGGTGATTATGTATTATTACCGGTTATTATATAAAATAACTAGCTTATTACTTTTACCGTAACATATACAAATAAACACTTTCATTTTAGATAATGATATATATTGACTATTTGCGCTGTACGTCATGTTCCATTTCAAAAATTGAACCGAAATAATTGTTTGAACAGCTACCAGGAACTAATTGAACTCCCTCACCTCCCCTGACTTTCAGGTAAGCCATTACATTGGGCACTGATTGGCTTGGATGCATGGGAACTCCTCCGGGCCCTATCGCCATGGAAGGCCCTGACATGGAACTGCGGCCGCTGTCCTCGGGACCGGTGGCCTGCGGTTGCTGCTTGAGCTGCTTCTGAAGCATGGCTGCGGCCTGCTGGTGGAGCTCCTGCTGCTGTTTTTCTGGAAGGATTCTAGGCTGCGTTCCTGTAAAGGGTGGCGTGGGTGGCGTCAGGGGCGTTGTGGTGGAAGAGGCTGGTGGTGTGGGTGGAGGTGTCTCGTCAGGTACAGCTATGGGAGCCATGGGTTCTTTGGGTGCCGCCACTGGCAATTGTTGGGGAGCGGTTTTCCTAAAATAGAAATTTCTCTTTTAGTCAGTGTGTCACAACCAACGGTCACTGGAAAGGACTTCCATTCACAAATGGGATCCAAGATGCTTCTCTGTCACATGAATATATTTTTAAATTATTTATCGATATATAATAAAATATTTTTTTATACCACAGTGCTTATTTTTGAATATTATATTCCAAACTGAGTATTCACTTACTACATAAAGCTACTTAATAAATAATTTAGTATGTGAGTTTCGGTTTGCTTATAGAAAGCCATTCTTTCCAGAAAAAAAAAGGTTCCTCAGTTTAAAATCACTGAGCTATCTTCCGCATTATATTGGGCTATTTCATTTAATATCCAGGGGATTTTCTTTCATCCCATTGACACAATTATTCTATTATAACTTGTAACGGTATAATTTTCCCTACCTGTACAAATCTGGTTTTGCGGCGACTACGTTTCTTTAAACTCCTTCGAGAATTTAGAAATATCGCTTCCCAAATCTTGAGAAAAAAATTACTGTGTTTTCCCCTGAACGTGCATGTTATGCAAGAGGGAAAGGCGAAACTAAAAACCACATGCTAGTCACAATGGAATAGCAGCACTTCGTAATTTCAATGAGGAAGGAAAGGCAGCAAGACTCTGACATCGCTCGAAATAAAAGCCTACTGGAAGCATGTTTGTACTGACTCGCAGAAGAAACGGTTTCTTTTTATGACTAGCATTTATAAGGCAAAATTTAAATAGTAAAAAGTTACGATATTGTTCATATGTTATGTTCTTTGATTGTAAATAAGACAGAGTTAAGGACTCAGGTAAATAAAACAAAAAGGATAATATTTGCTATCTTGATACAAACTATTTCATGGTTATTTAAAAACACACACATTACAAAACAAAGTCAATATGCTTATTTATTTTTACACACTCACATATTTAGCTATCAACTTCTGCAGATGTTTCAGTCATCAATTTAATTTTTTTCCTTTTGCAGCAGTTTCATTTGAAATGCCGCTTTTCGTTTGCTGATCTCCTTTTCCTCTCCAGCTCTCCAGCTCTCTTAAAACTTCACAGAATTTCGAACGTGCTTATTTAGTGCGCTGAAGCTTTTCTTTTGAAACGGGAATGTTACCCTCCCCCCCTCCCATAAAAGTTTACGATCTCATGAACAGCTCTTATGCCAGTAAAACAATCTTCTTTCAGCCTAAACCTACTAATACTAATCCATTGTTCAGAGCCGCTCTGCCACCTGACAACACAAGAAATATTTTAGCAATTTCTTCCAAATCAGGAAATTCTTTGGACTTCAAACTATTAGAATAGAATGCATCCTAATGAATTTTTTCATGAAATGAATCAAGCTGCTCTTTGTGTACATTTTAAGTTTTTTTGGGGAGAATCTCAAATTGAATTTAAACACATGCTGAATATGCCGGGAAAACTTGCGTTTTGGGATAAAGACGAGACAAATCAACCATTCGTTTTACACATAATAATGCATTATTGTTCCACAAACGTGGATTTAAACAAGATAAAGTTTTTAAAATAGCAAAACCTTTTGGGCATGCGTTCAGATGAATAGAATTTTTCCCAAACTTCTCTTTTTTTAAATTTCAGTAACTCCTCTAGTAACCAAGTAACTTGTTGTTGGCATCTCAATATTTATTTTAGTATCAGAGTGTCAGCTCTATATGTTGTTTAATGTGTTGCTACTTCGACTGTGCTTCTTTTGACAACATTCTTTTGTTTTACAAGCATGAAAAGATTTTCATATAAGAAAGGAGATTTTCATATAAGGGCAAGTTAACGAAAAATTTCTTTTCTAGCCAACGGTTGGTACAAAACTTCAATGGAAATTCAGAAGAATTTATAATTTGCAGGAAATTGAAATGTCCATTAATTTCAGACAATCATGTGGTCATTAAAGGTGGTAAATTAAACATATTTTTAAATTCACTTTTGCTCAGAGCCTAAATTTCTTACGGTTTTTATGTTGTTTTTTTGGGTTAGTACGATTTTTAAGGTTTTGCTTATCACTCTCTCTTATGCGTAGTATAGAGAACGAATGGAAATTGTCAAAAAACTCGAATTAGAATTTTGCAAACCTCTGCATATTAGACCTGCCTAGGTTCATTTTTATTAAATGTCCGTCCATTTTTCTGTCTGTAACCAAAATAACCCAAACACGCTTCGAACTGGGCAACTGAAATTTAGTAACGGTCTTTAGACTAGATACCTATCAAATTTTGATCAAAATCCGTTCACAGGACTTATGTCTATTCGGCTCTTTAAGTAAGTGCTAACGCGAAACTACAAAACGAAAAGAGCTGAATGGGTATAATACGATACACAGAATAAACATCTATCAAGTTTTGAGCAAAATCTAACGGGGAGTTGACCACCTGTCTGTTTAGAAGCATGTAAAGCGCGATAAATCCCTCCCCCCAAAAAAAGTTGGCTTTAATCGACATCGAAAACACGAAGTCGATATTCGGATCCCGCGTGCCAGGGATCGATCGCAAGTCGACCCGGCAAGTTCTCTGAGTCGACATTCTCGTCAGAAGGAAAGCTTCGCTGAGACCACTCCCGCCGGTCAGGGATAAGATAATTTTAAGCTCTGATAGAGGCCATCAAATGACATATTTTCTTCCATATCTTTCGAGGAGCGCAACATACCTGCACCTTGGGCAGGCAGTCTGAGCACTGCTCTAAAGAAGGGAAACGAATCTTTGAAAAAAAAAGTCGAGAAGTAAGAACGGATGCACTGTCTCAGAATGAACTTCGAACCTGCTTGGACTTGGCTTAGGAGAATCCGAACTTCCAAGGCTGCCCACCAGTGTCACCGTGCTGGCGGTAGTGCTGAGGTTAGTGGGTGTACTGGGATTGCTGGACTGAGATGTGAGAGTGTCCGCAGAATGAGAAGGGGCCACCTTCTTGCTGGGAATGTTCAGCTTGCTCGGATCATCCGGCAAGGAGCTGGTCATCTCCAATGCGGTTTTTTCAGATCTGCAGAAACGGAGATAATTGCAACAAAAGTATTAGGTAATTCGTGATATTTTTGGCACACAACTGAAGTATTCGGCTCTGAAACAATTGCCAAATCATTATTGTGAATTGAAACCAAGCATTGCACAATATTCACACTTACTGAAAACACTCGATTATTTCCTTTTACACTCACCTCAACAAGTTGGTAAATTGTTAACTCAAACTGCTCGACTTGACGACAGTGCTTAGTCTCACAATAAAATTAGTTTAACATTAAAATATTTTTAATAAATTAGAATTGGATTATATCTATGTTGTTTTTACAACCATTTGCCACAGTTATCAGAATTTACTGTTTTTTTAAGCAACCGTTCATCTTATTAACTAAAACTAACCGTTTATCTTATTACTCTTAAAAATGCAAATGCCTCTGTTGTCGTGACGTTATAATTTTGCATTTTTTCAAATCAAAATGTTTCAAGCAAATGAAAATGTGGCCTCCTGCAGTGTTTCAAAAAAGATCGAACGAACTGTTAATTCTTCTTCAGTTCCAAAAAGTTAAATTTATAAAATAGCAAAATTTCTTAAATTAACTGGAAAAATGCTCTAATTTGCCATAGAAATTTTCTTAGCTATAAATTTGAAAATAAAACTGTCTTTCAATACAGAAATTAGTTGTAAGAAATTTAAGATATAACTGCATATTTACTGTATCTCTAAAGAAGCAATTGATTTCAAAAGGCGAGGTTTAAGACCATTGATACAAAAATTATATTGTTACATTGAAAGAGGAGTTGGAAAAGAATCCAAAGAAAGTTGTAGAATTACCAGGTTTTTAACATCAACAACCGTATTTGAAATAAGTTTTTATTTTTTGTAAAAAAAAGCATCATTTTTTAAATGTAATATTGATTTGGCTTAGGTATCTGTCTACGTGCGGAGAAATTTTTTTGAAAAAACCCTTTAATTATAAATTTTACTTAGTTTTCTAGATTATTGTAATTCAAAACAATGATTAATACTATTTAAAAAGTTTTATTTGATTTTCAACTTAGTCAAATGGGGGAATTTAGCTGAAAAAATTAGAGAAAATTAGTGCAAAATGCCAAACATCCCAGCAGAAATTCTAATCAATATTTTCAAATTCTCTTTTTATAAAACATTTGTACAACTTTAGTGAAGGCAATGAACTAGGATCTAAGAAATATTTGCATTTATAAAAAAGTTATAGGTGTTCGAATATTTCCTAACTCAAAATTTATCGAAATTCCCACATATAAACAACATTAAATAGCTCTAAACTAAAAACTGTTCATCTCAGAACTATAATCCTAGTTCATTGCCTTTAGGACAATATAAATAACATGCATAAAGCATTTCATGCAAAAATATTCATAATTTTTTGAGATATCATGTTTTGCGTATGAAAATTTTTATAAAAAGAAGTTTCTTAAAAAATTCATTTAAAGATTTTATTTATGTTTTATGAAAAATATCTTTATTTATCTTTTTTTAATATGCACCACATTTATAGAATACATCTTCTTTGTTAACAATTTTATATGTTTTCATCTTTTTCATTGATTTTAATTTTTTTTTCTGGCTACTTTTGTGGTACTTAATGATTGCCTTTTTTGACGTGACGATTCTTTCTTTATCAAGAGAAAGAAAGTCTATTGGTGTATAATTCCTACGAGTTAATCCCAGTTCAGAAAAAAACTGTTGAGAGCATAAAATCTACGATTAAAAATTATTACTGATATTGATGCTCCTAAGTGTAAGATCTGGAGCTCCACAAATATACCTTTTGGAAAAATCGTCCACAAAAGATTATTGAAGCTTTCATTAGCATTTTGAGTCTTACCGTGCAAGCATTTTTTAAATAAATTTGATCGTATAGTTGCATGTATTTTGATTTAATATTTTTAATAATGTTTTTTGGAAGACCTATGTTGCCCTCTTTCAACTTTTTTTCCACCGGAAAGTCAACGATTTATTTTACTGACTGTCCTTTATTGTTAGACACTGCCCTCATATGGGCTGCTTATCACTAGAGCATGTATGAAACTCTTATCAAATTCAAAACACTTGTTAAACAGTAAAAAAAAAGTATAAACTAAGAAATATTCAATTGAAAAAGATATATATTTATATAACAGGAAGCGAGCAGATGTTTTCAAATTTGAGCAATGCTTGAGAAACAACTGTTGCCATTCTCTTTTGTATATTGATAGCTGAAAACTAATACAAACTTAAATGACGCATATAGTTTGTTATAACCTGGAAAAAAAACCCGAATTAATTTGTGATTTAAGGAGCGATGTTTGATCAAAAGACGAAAAATATCACTTCCGGTTTCGTTTTCGACTACTTTGAATTACTAAAATCTCCATATCTCCATTTCTAATAAGCGTAGAAGAAAAATAATAATAGAATTAGAAAGCTAAATAAATGTACTTAAAATTTAAAAAATAAAAAGAAATTGTGAATTTTGATCAAAAGTGGCCTTTTAGACGTAGACGGATTCCTTAAGAAATTTAAACGATTTTCAAAGGTGTCTTCATAAATGAACTTATTTTAAGCAATTGCTTCATTGTATTTAGTTACCGATATGATCAAATCACCGTATCCCGCTCATAAAATCTGTTGGTGGAAGGAGCAAAATTCCAACACGCTTCATCGAAACTTTACTGTATCAGATTAGTCGATTAGAGAGTAGAATTTTTTTAAAATCAAAATCATTTTACACCTTTTAATCGCGATAATTTCCAAATGCAGAATTGGATCACTCCACTGATACGGAATACAATTAATTGATCAACCGACAATTAAGTTCTGAGATAACGTACTGTCATCAAAAACACACAATTCTAACACATTTTAAAAATAACACTTCAGCGACAGCAAGGTCTTATCTTTCTGGACCGTTTGATTAAAAAACAAAAGAAGGGAGAGCCAAAAGCCTGCTACCTTTTAGGCTCGGGCGAGGGTTGCGTGATGGGCATGAAGGGTTCCTCAGTGACGGCGGCTGGTTCTGGAGTCGGTGGCGGCGGAACTGGAACACTCATCGGTTCAGGACTGGGAGATTTCGGCAGGTTTTCCCGCATTCTCCTCATCGCCTGCTCCCGTAACTGCTCCTCTTCGACTGCAAGGGAAGGAAAAGGTTTCGAAAAAATCTCAAGAGTTCATTCGAGTCGGAGCTGTCTTATACAGTGAAGAAAACAATAGCTGTCTTATACAATGAAGATTAAATAAGTGCAACCAGAAAATGAAAGAACCTTTAACCTTTTACGTGGGTTTATCTGCAACCATACAGATAAAGCATTTGAAAAATCGGACCCTCACTAATAAGAATAATATACACTCTCCCATTAATCAAATAGATGTCAATTAATTTACGTATTGCTTCTAAAAAATAATAGGGCAAAGGGTTGGCAGCAGCCAACTTCATTCATAAAAACTAAACCCAAAAATAGTTTTGGATTCTTCGATTTTGCACCAGAATAAAGGGGGGGGGATCCATACTTTTATTAGCTCCTCCGTGTAGTAGTTTCAGTGATTGTAATAATTTTATGCTTTTTATTATTTGGATCATTTCAGCTCCTCGCTCTGAAGTTTTTTTGAGGTTTTTAGGAATTATAACAATTTTTCCAAGCAATCTAATCAAGAATAATAGTCCCATTGATTTAAGCAGTATAATTTAGAAATTGTTTCCCGACCAATTTAAAACTCTTTGAGACAAGAGGGGAACACAAATCTCACATTATTCTTAAATTATATATATCATTATATTATATTAAATTGTAAAAAATTAAGCAGAGGATATCATGATATATTTTACTATTTACTTTAAATCCTTATAAGGACTATTCATTTTTATTAAAATATCTAATTAGTATCTTAATGTAGAAACTTGTTTGCTAACTGCACTCTTTAATAATATGGTCCCTTATAAATTACATTTATGTAACTACTAACCTTACAGTCTAATAGTTAATTAAACTGAAGTTACCAGTTGAGTGGACTTTTATCTTAACGCCAGTGCAATTAAATATCTGCTTATAAGATTGGTGGTGATATAAATTTAGATAAATTAAAATTCTGGGAGCAATAGCTGATGGGTGACAAAATAATTTAAATTTTCATGAAATAAGAGAAAAGCTTTACTAATGGTATACTAAACTATCCTTTGATTTAGTTTCAGATTGTATGTGAATTGGGACGGATAGTAAGAAGTGATAGCAGTTTCTAATTCTGAAAGCATGGACGATGGAGGAAATCTGGTACGGAGTTTAGACTCCCCCCCCCCCCCATGACTGTTCAATAATGTTCAAGTTGGGGAACTGCAGTGGAGGGCACAGCAAGAGGCTCTACTTCCTCCTCCTTCTCTTTCAAATACTCTTTGGACCGTTTCAGTGGTGTGGATAGGAGTGCGGTCTTCTTGATGAAGGGTCATTCTCCGGAAAATATATAGTGGAGAAGAAGATTCACCTGGTTCCCAGACGATCAACATGTTGAGCAACTATAATCCTCTCATTCAGAGTAATAAGCGGGTCTAAACCGCAGCAATATATCGCACTCCGTACCACAAAGGTACTCCCTCCATATTTCACAGCTGGAAAAAAAATGAAGCAGACATTAGAAAATGCTTCTATGGGCGTCCTCCACAGGTAAGCGCATACTGCTGCCTTAAATATTTTGAAATTTGTTTTGTCAGACCGGATGACTTGCTGGCATTATTGTGATGTGCAGTCTCTGTGCGTTTCTCAGCACTGACGACGCTGCAAAACGTAACTTGATGTTGCCAATGATTTATGAGCTGCAACTCTTCAATGGAAGTCGTCAAGTCTAAGTTTTCTCTTTGGGCAGTTTTTGTTGAAATTTCTCTCTCTCTCTCTTTGGACAGAGGGATTTTCAGAGATGACTGTTTATTTCAAACGTTT
The DNA here is from genome assembly GCA_026289955.1 of Argiope argentata. Lineage (NCBI taxonomy): Eukaryota > Metazoa > Arthropoda > Arachnida > Araneae > Araneidae > Argiope > Argiope argentata. Next base: position 3,339,885 of record JAOUZG010043327.1, on the reverse strand, counting down.
CTGATGATTTTTTTGCACTTTCGGATCGCTATGCAAGTCAATGCTTTCTTCTTCTTCTCAGTAAATCATTTTCTCGTCCTCAGTTGCCACATCACTGCATTTCGTGTACGCTGTCATAGCGACTGATACGGAACTTCTTTCAATCTCCAAATAATAGATTGTTTCCGTCATCGAGCAACCAGTTCACCACATTCCAACAATCATGGCTTTTTCGTACTCTCATGGGCCGGTCATTAGTGAGTTTTTCAGAGGGGACGGCAGACGCCAGTAGAGACTGATGCTCAGCGATCGATATCTTTGCTTTTCGTGGCCAAAAGATGCTGCGCTTCAGTGCAGAATGGCGTAAGCGCTCTGTTTCTTTAAATTAGACTGTGCTTTTTTTCGTGGGTGTTAATATTATTTTGTCACCTATTTGTATATGGAAAAGTCAAAGGAGGCAGCTGAATTTTTGATTTGTATAAAACTCATTTAACACACAGAATCAAACTATTCTAAGAGAAGTTTAAAAAATGGATAAGTAATTTATTTGATGAAATATTTGACCAAATAGATTACTTCTTATTTACAGGTAAATTAAAAACAAAAAACACGAACCTTATAGTGAAGATTTTCTTAATTCTAAACCTATGCGGAAAGCTCGAATAACTTTTCTTTCATATGCTCTGTTTATATTTGATTCATGTTAATTTGTTTAAATATAATATAGTCTTCCAGCCTTATAAGTTTGATTTGATTTGTTTTTTTAAAAGTGAATAATAACACATTTTCCCCCAAGAAATTCCAAGAGTTATAAATGACAATGTGCAGAACCAAATCAGAAATTTGTGATTGAGAGAAATGAAAATCGTAAACATGTGAGTGCAGTTCACATACAATGCCGAATCGTGACACTCTTACATTTCCTGTGACTGAGCCTCCAATGCTGCTGGCTTCTGGTGACCAACAGCTGCTGCGCCGCCTGTATTTGGGACAGGGAGGAATCGGCGTGGTCCCTCGACTCTCCCATGTCGGATATCGTGCTCACCGTGCTGATCCGGCGGGAGTAGTCGTAGTCGGCCGCGACGTGCCCCAGGTCGCCGAGGAGGCCTTCCCCCGCGACGATGTCTCCGGACCTGGAAGAGAGGGAATACAGCTTGCACCGTAAAACAAGGGCTGATGCGACATTTTCACTTCACAGCACCGTCGTGCAACAGGCGACATTTCGCGCGGTTTCTTCTTAAACGCGCGGAATGCCGGAGCGGCGGTGGAGGAGGGCGGTCGACTTCGAAGCGATGCCTGAAGCCGTCAGCGAGTGCCCCGAAATAAATATTTCGCTAATATTCGCACGATTTTAAATCCGAATAGAGAAATTCACAATTTCAGAGAGGGAAAAATTCACGAATTGTTCCAGAGTTTCTTCGAACAAATGCTCTTGGCTTGGCTGACTGCAATAGATTAAAAACATTTCTATGCAACCCCAATGATTTGGATAGCAATGGTCAGCTAAAAGAGGTAGTTAATTATGTAATTATAACTGTTAAGTTTGCATAAACTCCGCATTCAGAATCGTTGTATATTTATGTTATGCCAGCTTTTGCGTATCAATGAATAAATAAATTTTTTGTTGGACGTCACTCTAATGTATTTTGATACATTAAGAAATACCAAAGAATCAAAATTTTCAAAAAAAAAATGCTGAAAACTGTTGCCATTGTTTCCAATTTCAAAATTAGTACACTTCTTACTTTCATAATTGTTCCTTCTATTCAGCTTGATGATAGTTGGGTGTCAAAAGTTTAGTTTGAAATTTTTATTAAAACATGGTGGAAAAAGTTGTGACTGTAATTTAAGTGTTAAATCGCGTTAAATTTTCCGTGAATAAATTTATCATTATAAAAATAATTGATCTGTCGCTGTCATGGAATTTATAGGATCCTATTGTTAGGATTTATGAAATCCAAAATCACTGAAGAAATGCGAGCGTGTTACGAGATGCGGTTTCATTTCTAAAGGAAGCGGCATTTCAACAGTAGTTCTTTCTAAAAATCATTGAGGCGAGGCAGAAAAGGTTGAAAACATGAAACCGCCCAGTGATGAGCATGGAATCCCCAAAAAGTCACCCCTCTCCGAATAAGCATAGCCAGTTCTAATGTATGCAGCAGGTACCATCTTTTTATCGACTCTTCTTGGTTGGCGAATAAGCTTCTAACCATGACCACTTGCACAAAGCATTTTGAAATTCTGACTCCCGATTTTGCGATGCACGAAGATCTTGATATAATAGAAAAGGTTTAACAAGTGCTATAAGAAAAAGGAATAATACAATGTTTTCACGATGAGCCGCTCTCTATTTAGTATTGGTTTTAGTTTTTCGCCCTCTCACAAGGCAATGAATTGTGAAATATTATTAGATTTGTGCTATTGGTTTGGTACTTGTTTTACATTTATAATAAACTATTTTAATACAATATACTAGCCATTTTTGGAGATCTACTTCTTCGCTCAGATTAATGACCTTTTAGACCGATAAATGATTTACACAAAATTCAAATATATATCAGTCAATGGTTTCTTTGATGCGGCTGAAAAACATAAATTTAATTGAATCAGAACACTTCAAATTGAAATGTGCATGTATTGCGAAGTAAAAGCGGAAATAAAAACCGCACTGAGAGTTCAGAGCACTCGACTGAGTCTTCGCCTCTCGACCCTCACAACGTTTAAAAACATTGCATCGAAGGAATTGCGTATCGAGTTGAATTTAATAATATTATTAAAGGAAAGGGAAAAATTGAACGGAGAAGAAATCGATATTATAAAAGATGATTTCTTGGAGTGTTTTTTTTAAAGACAATTTTTGTGATTTAATTTTTTTGGAATATAAGAACACATTTCACAGACAAATAACAGCGATTAATCACCTGTTGTTCGAGTCCTTAGTCCCGAGTTTCTCTTTTTCTTAATTTATTTTGAATCCTTTCACCGACTGAATGGAATTAGTTTTGGTGACACCCTCTCCAGGACGTTTTTAATAGTGACAATTTTATCGCCCCAGAGAAGCGTTGAATTCAATGTTTTTCGCACAATTTTTCGTTTGCACTTAACTGTTGCCACAAGTATTGCATTTAGGCCACCTACTTTATCGTTTTATACGCATAGAGAAATTCTTATTTAATATTTTGTTTATTCTTATTTCCCATATATGAAAGAACTGGTGAAAATAAAAAGCTCCACTTTTTACAAAGCCATTTACTGAAAAATTATTTTGAAATGATATACTTGAGAATAATATAAAAATAGCTAATACAAAAAAATCAAGCCAATATGAAGGTTAATGAACCGAATTTTGCGGAACGGAATCTTTGCGTTTCGATTTGGATTTACTGAGATTATCATTTCAAGATAATCTTGAATATAATTGCCGCAATTATCCACTTAGGATACAAATAAAAGCGTTTGTGTGCCATTTTCTTTGATCCACCTTCGGCTTTCAAATGCGAAATCATAATCCGCTCTAATACGAAATTTTGCGTGCGATACGGACTTAACACTTGTTCGTTAGCTGATAAACTATTTTCTACACCCATCCGGTGGTGAATCAATGCGAACGTGAAACTTCGACTAACTTTTTTGTACCAGTGTGACTTCGAGTGAATAATTGATCGAGGTGCACATTGTTTTTCCGCGTTTTCAAGTTATCGAAGGAGCAGAGAAGCGGGCGGGCACTCTTACCCCGCAGAGTCCTGCAGTGACGCGCTGATCTGTCCCTCCGGTTGATAGTGCACTTTCTTCAGGGCTTCCAGAACCGTCACGCCATCTGTGAACACTCGGTAGGTGAGCAGGAAGGTGTTCAGGAAGTCGATGCTCAGGAATCGCAAGTCCGTCAAACGTTCGAAGAGGCGCTCGGGGCTGGCGTACCGAATCTGGAGGACAAGAAAGAAACAGAGGCACTTTGTTTTCCTTTTCAACTATCGTTAGAGCAAATTTTCGTGACAGAAAAACACAACAATGCAATACCACAGACTAGTTCCTGTTTGAATCAATACTCCGGGACTCACTATTTTTAGCAAGTTACTATAACAATGGGCAGGAAACATACCGTTTGCATAAGCATATTTAGTGCACAACTACGAAAATTCGAGAAGAGACCAGAGACTCCCCTCACTGAACGTACCTGAGGCAATTTGCAGGAATTCAAAGTTCTACTAAAGCGAATGTCCACATCATCTTTGAACAATCTTGGATCATTCCTGGAAATTAAAAGAATAATCAATTAGTAATCAATAATAAAAAGATAATTTTCTTTTTCACTGAGGTTTTCATCCTCTCGTGTACGAAGCCAACGAAAATTCAAAGTCCTATTTTTATTCTACAAAGTTGATTTTCAAATGCAAAGCAACTTGCAAAAATGCACACATGATTTGCATTTTCAAATCTTGTTATCGTGGAGTTATGATGTAGAGAGAATTTCAAAGAATAAATAAATTAATAAATAAAAATTAAAATGAAGTCTGTTATGCAAACTTCAATGAATCATGTCAGAAAATAATTTCTTGAACCACCAAGCATCACGTGCTCCTGCGAGTTAAATTATATTTTTATTCATTTTAATTGTTTCATTGAATGAGTCACTTAAGTATTGCAAACTGTCCAAAAAACTTGCATTCATTGTTTTAAAAAATACCATATTTCCTATTTCATTTCATATAATCACGTGCTCGACATGACATTTTTATGCGTTTTATTTGCTGTAATCATTAACTTATTTTTTTAAATTAAAGTTTTTGTAAATGCAATGGCAACACGTTATGAAAAGCTAATTTTTTTTGAAATGCTCGTGCAGATAGTAAAATTTTTATTTTTTTGCCTACGGATTTTTGTTGACGCCACAAACCTCATTTCCAAAATAGCATCATGTTCTGAGATGATAATGAAATGACTAATAAAGACTAATCAATATCTTTCTACGATTTATTAGGCTAGAGGTTAGAATATTCTTAAACGTTTTAATACTTTTTTTCTCTTGTGATAGAATACGGAACATTTTGACTTTATAAATATGTTTCTGAAATGATGTCATTACAATAAAACTCCCACAAAAAGAGAACTTTGTTAATTTTATATGTATATATATATATATATATATATATATATATATATATATATATATAAACATGAAAACTGCCGATAAATAGCGCACGACACAGAAGAGAAAGAAAAAGTGTTCGGAAAAAGAAAACAACTGTCGGAGTTCTGGGAAAAAATGAAATTAATTTTCGAAGTTATCAGATTTCGGAGCATCAATCGTTTGTCATAAATCCAGATATAGAAACAGATGTTATTTGTTGCTAGTTTTCTATGCAGATGGCTGCACTGCCATTGTAGAAGTTCAACGTGTTTGCATGAAGCTAAAAATATTATTTTTGATTTTAGACAACGAAATTCAGTATAGGAATTTGTCAATAGATCAGTAACGGAGAGCTAGTTGTATTCCAATCAACAAATACTTCATAATATAATTCCTTTTTGAGTTTATATTTTGTAAATTATTTCAATATAATTGCTGTAAAAAATATCTGAAATTTCGGGAGGGTGGTATAGATGTGAGTGGAGGGGGTAAGCAGCAGCAAAAGATTTGCGGGTGCTCCTTCGAGACACGTGGATCTGGGGCATGCGCAGAACAGACCATTTTCCCAGACACGCAAGCGATCGAACGATCTTTCTCATCTCTAGCCAGCTTCGAATTGCTCTCACCCCCTGGTCATCCCCTTCCGAGTTACTAAAACGGATATTGTAGCTTCTACGGTTGCGCAGCCATTTTATCGCATGGACATGGGGCATATGGCATATTGTGTGTGGCATAGGTGATATGGCAATATGTGCCGCTACCAATTTGTCAACAATAAAAAGTTGCTCAAGTGGGGGATCTAAAGTTATCCGATAGGATGAAGTTTGCGAAAGGGGATGGAAGAGAAAAATATGGAGAAAGCTATGCCCGCTCTTCAAAAAAAAAAAAAGGTTTTAGAAAAATAATGGAGCATCGCATATTTCTTTTTTAAAGCTTATTCTTCTGAAAGTTATTTTAAATACATAAATGAATCTAAAATAATTCAATAAAGAAAAGGAAACGCCATCAGCAAAAACTAAATTTGAATTATAAAATGCAGTTTAATGTTAAGTGGTACAAGGATAAAACTTTTAACCATGACAGTCAAACATGCATAGATCACTTCCAAATAGAAGGAAAAAAAATAGAAACTTGTAAGAAGTTTCTTCAGGAAGGAGAAACAGTGAACAACAAAAAAATTATCGGATTTGAGCAGTTTGGGCTTTTTTTAAAATAGATATTCGTGTCAAATCCGGATAATTCCAGAATGTTAGAGTAATAATTCATGACGAATCATGAAAGGCAAGATTACACTAACCATTAACGAGGTACAACAACAACAACAAAAAAAAATTTAATCTGTAGAGCCTGAATAACCCATTATCTTCGAATGCACATAATATAAGGTTGAAATTAAATGCATTTTTTATTTTTTATTCTTGTAAACTTAAGCTAAAATATCGATAATGATTTCAGGCTATTGTGTATTACCATGAATTTGGGAAATCACACCATCACTGTTTTGAAAAAAACGATGTAGGACAAATTTGGTAGAATATTTTTTGATTCGAAATTCCTTGTAAAGATGAGACACATTTGCTCTCAAACTGTTGCATACGATACGTATCACGAGTACCCTACGTTCGTTCTATCAGACGAGAAGACAGTTGACAGTTCCCCGGTTTTTCCATCAAAATTGAAATCCATAGCGTTTCCTGCGGTCTTTGATTTACGATACAGTGATATGGCATCAGCATAAGAAATGTCTTAAAAACAGCGTCACAATTTGAGCTATAGAATTAAAAGTATTACAAACGTGTTTTCTTTTGACAACATCATCCTGAAAACTCTTTAAAAAAATCTTTTTTCGAATTACGAGCAAATCAAAAAACACAACTGCATAATCTAATATTTAAGCTCATTGTTAATGTGAAGGGGGAACAAATTTAAATCTGCGAAAGGAGGAATCGAAATTTCATCTTCCCCAGAGCCTTCGCTCAACAGATATTGAGATGCTTCGTTTGGAGACAATGCAAAGAGTGGGGACGGTGCTTCACTTTCATCGCCACCAGCAGTGAAGTGAGTGGGGCGATGCGAAACGATTTCGTGACGCAAGGAGCAAGACAGTAATCCAACTTTGAAATTCGTTATTATTATATTTAATGAGCCAGATGGCGAAAGGAGGTGTTCACCTCTCTACTGGAATAAATTAATTTTGATTTTTTCTTCAACTCACATTTGAATTTAATTTTAACTTTATACGTGAACTATCGTAATGCTCTCGCCGAAGTTCATTGAAGTTAGATATGTTTCCAGCAAAAGTGATCCTAAGAAAATTGATTTTGTTCTTTTTACTAACAATTCACCTTTATTACCATCAAGTCCTCCGTCACCCCTCTCCTCATTTTGCGGTTGCGTGAGCGCTCTGTTATTTGAGATAGTTTCAATCAAAAGGAAGGGAAACAAATGGAAATATTAATCAAATGATTGGATGGAAAAATGTGAAATTAACGGTAGCCGAGAATAAACTTATGTTCATAACGAAACTACAAACAATAATTACTATAACAGTTATTAACAAATAATATTTCTCTATTCAATATTAAATACAAAATGTGTATTAAAAATCGTGATATACATGCGTATATATAAGATATAATAAAATATATCTTATATATACGAGCAAAAATACTTTATCGCTGTTATTTCATTATATATATATATATATA
>JAOUZG010043327.1:3318874-3331670 GCA_026289955.1 Argiope argentata | reverse complement strand
TTTTTTTTTTCATTCATTTTTTTCACTCATTCCCCAAAGTAATGTAGAATTTTAAAATTTTACACACTTGCGTTTTGATGACATTATAGTATTTGCACATTTTCAAACCATAATTATCAACAAGTTAATTAATTAAATTGAACCATTTCTCTTATAAGTGCCGCTGCTTGGTAGTGAGTTCGCGAAAAATGGAACTAATAAAATAACTCTTTGTTTAGTTAACTAATAAGAGCTAATTTTAAAAACGATTATTCATTAAATTATTATTGTTACTCTATTTATGATTTTATGAGTGAGAAATTCCCTAATTTATTTATACATCAGAAAAGAAAAAAATGTTAAATGTCGCAACAAAATTCTTTCCCTAAAAGTCAATAATTAAGGGTAAGTAGCTCTAAACGGAATTTCATATTATATTTTGAGCTGGAAAATAATTAAAAGAACTGGAATTACAAAATTTGCTCTTCTATTACTGAGCTAAAGGAGTGAAAATATTTTTTTGATACAATATGTATGTTAAATACAAGTTTAAAGTTTAAAAGGCTCATAAAAATGCTTTAGATGAATTCGAATTTAAATATTAATAATAAAATAAGAGAGTCTTCAGAGAATATTTATTAATTTTCTTTCAAATGTATTTAATTATACTTCAGTTCATTGTTTTCAGGATAGCCCGCTTTTTTTACTTCTACAGTTGCTACTACTTTTAAATGTGCTATTTTTAAAGTACTTAGTCTCTAACTATTTTTCCTTTCTGATATTTTCTTCTGTGTAGTTATCAATGTTTTTTGATGATTCATCGCTATGTGAAACTTTGAATTCCGTTATTAAATGATTTTCTTTCTATTTTCTTTCTATTCGTATGCTTCATTTGTAAACAACTAAATTAATCGTTTGAATGCCAATTATTCCTTAGAAATATTAAAACGACATATTTTTTGTGAGGGGGAAACATACTTTGATAAATTTAGAAACTTAGCACTCCCAGACGAAAGTAAATATTTGGTTACAAATTTTCATCTTTTGAAATATGAGTGGTACAAAATTAAATTAAAACTAAAAAAAGATTTAAGTTTGAATATTTCAAGTAGTGAAACGGAACGGCAGTTTCCGATCCTATTTTTGTCAAAACCCAAACATATTACAGCGCGAATTCAAGGCAATTTTAAAGCCAAACGCCTGCAATGAATGAATGCGAAAGTACAACAAGTTTATGAGTAAAAATAATTTCATTTCTTTGATTTCCTCACTTACGAATCCTTCCATGAATGGAAGATGCAGTAATAGTAGGAAAATTCGACGATAAGATGCTAATATGTTTCCTCTTTTAGACTTTCCAAAGTTACAAATGATTCGTTTTTGCCTGCCATCCATGAAAGTGGAAAAAGGAACCAGGTAGAAAGAAGAGACGAGCCACATGCTTATCATAATAAACGCATTAAAAATGTTGGGAAATTTTGAATGAAATCTGGCAAAAGTGAAAGTCATCTCTGCATATGCATCAGAAGAACAAGGAAGAGAGAGAGAGGGAAAAATGAATACTTGAATGAAACTTAAAGTATGCTTTTATCAACTGAATTGAAGATTATATGAATAAGTAATTAGTAATTGAAGATTATATATTTATATTCAGTTAAAATAAGAAGATAAACCCAATACATGAAACTTTAACTTTTCCTTACCTCAAAAGTTCTGATGAGTATCATATTCTGAAGAAAATCGGTCAACGCGTTTTAATAAAAATGTATTCACAATTTTCTCTCTCCCCACAGAGCTATGCAAAAAATTCACCTTGTGAGGCCAGAGGTGCCAGACTACAATGAACTTATTCGATTATTTATCTTATTTAGAATCTTATTTCGATTATTATCGCATTTAAATTATCTTATTTATATTTATCTTATTTAGAATCTTATTTCGATTATTATCGTTTTAAAATTATCTTATCTATATTTATCTTATTTAAAATTTTATTCCGATTATTATCGTTTTTAAATTATATTATTTATATTTATCTTATTTAAAATCCCATTTCGATCCTATTAAAATTCTATTCTCGATTATTTATTTATTATTTTGCAATAAAAGCTACGTACGAATCTTATTATCGAAACGAGAACGAAAACTAAATTCCGTTTCAACCTGCAAGCGAGAATTTCTTCTTATTCCGTTGACATCTGCGAACCGAAATGATCAAATGGTTCGCTGTCAAATGACTGAAATTTATGCGAAAGGAACAGAATCGCCTGATCTACTGGCATTTTAGGATTATTGATTTTAATCTTCGTGATTAGATTGCGTTCCAGATTTAAATTCTAAGTTTATAGGAAGTTTTGATTCAAAAGGGCAACAGTTTGATGTGAAAAATTTTCTAAATGATGATTATTCATTGTGATTAATTTGATTTCATATTCATGCAGTAGTCTGTTTCATGTTGAATTTTTTTTCCACTCTAAATTTCTAGGATTCATAGAACCGAGGGTCGGTATAAAACTATAAAATTCTTAGTTTATCGAGTTATTTGTTGGCACAAACCACGTGGATTAAATTCTTTACTTCATTTAAATCATTTGTTATACCAGATGCGTAAGACTCACACTATAGAATGTCGTTTGTACCCGATTCTGTATAAGCATGACCCGGACTTAACACTATGGAATTATAGAATAATTCCATACATATGTTTGAAAAATTGACAGAAACTTCTTTTTGCAATTATTTTTCGAAAAAATATTTTGTTTCATTTCCTACAGATACGTATTGAAAATTACATTTTCCAAATATTAGTTTGTAATAAGAATATAATAATGCTTGCCAACGTGATAGAAATACTCTGACTACTTTTTCCATTAGCGAGTAAACTGAATTGTAATTTTATTTTGTGGGAAATAAATTGTTATAAAATACGCTTAAAATATTTTTTAAATTGATTAAAAATTGAAACTCAACGTTTGAAACATCAGTATAATTTTTTAATGATACTAATGTTTCAAACACGTAAATTAAATTTTAATTTTTAATCAATTTTTAAAAATATTTTAAGAATATTTTATAACAATGTATTTAAAACTTCAATGGTTAAAGTTATTTTTTTACTGTAATATTTTTGGATATTAGAGGAGAAGCAGGCTAAAATCTTCCTTAATTTTTATTAATTAAAATTCTGATAAATTTTTAAAAAAGATTGCTTCAGCGTGTACATTCCCATTCTCCAAAGTGCACTTTTTTAGACCCAGGTCAGACGGTTTGACACGTTGAGTGTCGACATACATCCATAGGCATCTGCAAACGAAAACGCACAGCAGCAGCCTCAGGCGACCAGCTGATTCACTGGAGACATTGTTTGTGTTTAAATCTCGGAAGTAAAAATTTGATACATTTATCAAAAAATTAATTTTAAGCGTTGGATGTGAATATATATCAGTACTACGCCGTTTAAAGCGCCGTAAATTTGTAAATAACTTTTGATATTACAGCGCCTTAAAAATATAACTATCCAGATAAGTTATCTTCTAATTGTATGTTGTCCTTCTCAGCACTTCACTTTTTACCTTCCTGATATAAATTGCGATAATAGCAAACTGCCTGAACAACTGAAGAAGATCGAGCATTAAAATATTTGTTGAAATAACGAAAGTGTATTAAAATTCAATGAAACCATGAAATTTTATGTTGAAAGGTATGTAAAAATGCATTTATAAATAATTATCAAAGTTCAGAAAAATTGACAAATAAATTATTAAAAATTAAAATTTGGTTCCTTTCAGTAGAGTTGAAATTCTTTTTTGGCAATAATATTTGCAGAAACTATTATTTAGAAATGCCAAATATTTAAAAATTTCTATTTAATTAAAATTTTAAAAAATTAAATACTCTGAAGTGCACATTTTCTACCCTTCAAAGCAGACATTTTTGCTACATTTGGTTGCTCTGAGTAAAATGGTGTGGTTTTTAAAGGGCAATATTTGCACGCATGCACTCATTCAATGGTTAAAGTTATCTTTTTACAATAAAAAAATGCTATTCAGATTGTTCCTGTGGTTCATATTTTAAAACACATCTGCTTTTGTCCTTGCAAGGAGCTAACGCATTTTCCACAATTTAAATGCATGCTATCGAGTGGGAGCTTCAGTGGAAAATATCTGCTATATTACTTAGCTTGTGGATATATTTAAATACAATTTGGAAAAGTATACAAAAAACAAAACAGACTTTATTTTAAAAATTTTACAGAAGTCTTGAATTTTATGAGACTTTCAGCTTTATGATTTTATGAGACTTTCAGCTTTCAATATTATGATCGGGAAATCCATTCGTGAGATTCTACAGAAGCCCGAATCCTCTCTGAATGATGCAATTGGGAATTGGAAACGGTGAGGCAGTGAAACTGCAGAAAAATGAACACGTAGGCCGAAAAAGGGTGTGCACAGCCGTAGAATTCAGAAGAGGGCAGTGAAACAAAATTACAGTTCCTCGCCGGTGGAAACTTCCCAGGAGTGCCACGGCTTATCAGGTGTTAGTGTTAGCCGCCGGATTGTTCTTCGAGGATTAAAAAAACTCGCGATTCCGTGCAGTGTAGCCGCGCGAAAGTCGAACATCACAAAGAGCGAAGCATCGATTACAATAGGGCAGAGCTTACTGTCATTGGAAAACTGCTCTTTGGAGAGATGAGTCTCGTTTCACAGTCTGGAAGTCTTATGAATGGTCGTGAGTGGGTCTGGCGGGTGCCCGGTGGAAGTTCATTCAGCATTGTGCCGACTTTTAGGCTTGGCGGCGGAAGCATGATGGTGCGGCGGGGTTTCTCTCGGTTTAGCCTGGATGCATTCGTTCCCGTGGTTGGAAACATGAACTCTGAGATGCGTGGACAGCGCTGCACCCGCAATCTCTGTGGCGATATTTTAAGGGAGGTCCATTTCTCTTGCAGCAGGATAACTGCTCCCTTAACACATCGAGGCTTGTTCAAATGCAATTGGACGGAACGGGTATTCAAAAACTGGACCAGCCATCTCAGAGTCCCATTTTAAATTATATAGAGCATTTTTGGGGCGAATTAGAGCGAATATTACGTGACCAACAACAATTACGTAGCGTTCAACGATTGTCACAAATTACAGAAAAATGGTTATTTCATATATATATTGGGTTAAAAAGTTGTTAATTATATACAAATTAATGTGAAGTGAAATTAGATAATAAGAAATAAACTTCAAAATATATTGTTACATAGAAGTTTTAGTATGTTGCATTTTCTTACATTTAATTTTTTCATGAAAAATAATATGCATGGTAACGAACTGTAATTTAATTTTTATACAGCAAAATGGATACAATGCATTTTGAAATCCTCGTGAATAAGTTCATCACCAGCATAGAAGATTAATGAGCATTTTATACTCTATTTTTTCATTAATTAAAATTTTTTATGTGCGATTCTTAACTAACGACAGGATCCATATTGTTCATCAAAATAAGTTTTTTTAAGCTCCAATGTTTATTTTCATAGTGTTCAGTATCAAGATATTTTTCAATATGATATTAGTTCTCATAATAACACTATCGCTTCTGATCCCACTCGATTGATTCCGGATGATTATGAATGCTGCATTCTCTTTCGCACTCATTCACAGCCTGAAACGCAACACTTTGTGTCAAAAGGAAATAATTCATTTTGAATGATGCAAATCCTCATCGTCGTCAAACTGAAATGCGAGGACTGATTCCTTCTGCTCAAAGGAAAGGAAATTATTCTCTAATTAATATCATTTAAAAAATTGTTCCTGGTCAAGTCTATTTGGTTTATCTTTCGATTTTCAAAAAAATATGCTTTTAAAAAAACGTCCCTTCCTCTCGGCATCTCTTCTTCCTTTCTTCCTCCCCACAAAATACCCCTCGTTGATCCAAACGCAATCAAGTTTATTATCATTCTCCGCTCTTAACGGAGGGCTCGCGTCTCATCCTGGGGGCCGGCATTCAAGAAACCACGCAGAAAAAATTTCCTGACAAGAGAATTATCGCAATAAACCATCTATTAAATATGGATTATTCGCGCTCTGATGTATTTATTCTCGCATAATAAAAAGTTTTGCATAAAGATCTAATCATCCTGGCGGGGAGTAGCTTTCTGAGCAAGTAGATCGCAGGCCTGTATGATGTTTATGCTATAGCGCTGTCATTTATAAACATTTGAGATTCAACCTTTAAAAAAAGTTAATTTAATTAAAGTGATTCAACCTTTAAAAAGAGAAATGAAATTCCTGCGTGCTGAGAAATTAGGATGAAAAAAAAAAGAACTGCAATCAAATTTAAGAAAAATTTAAATTAAAATTATATAAAAACTTAGCAAAAAAGTATCAAAATGTACTACCGATGAAAAGAGGTCGCTGAGTTTTGTTTAATAAATCAAATGATTGCCTGCATCTTAAACGTTTTTAGAAGAAACGACCGAGCATTATAAGTACTTTGGAAACCAGGGTCTTTCTAGGAAATCTAAAATGATTGGAAAAGTGCACGATTTTATTCAAAAATCTCTGTTTTCACTGAGAAAGAAGCAAGACTACGCATCAACAAAGAAAAGATTCAAATCTTTTGATGGAAGATTTGGGCCAAACAAATTGTTAATCTGAATTTGTTTCACACATTTTAATCAATAAGCAAAAGGGAAAATAAGTTCCGATTTTATTGTCGCCCTTTTTGCAGCTGAAAACAACCTGAAGCTCCCTCAGATCGATGCCGATTTTTCTTTCAATCCTATACCAATGCGATAAAAGGAAATAAGGAAAAAAATAAAATCACCACAATTGAAACAAAACAAAATAAGAACAAGAAGTGTTCCTTCGAAAGATGAGGCAAACCTCATTGCATCGTTCGATTCTAATGCAATTGCGCCAAAAAATATTGGAAAATTTCACTTAATATTTCCAGATGTTTGAGCACCGGAATTCTCCACGTTTTCCCCATGAACTTTCTTTTTTGTTATTGCAACCGTCTTAACTTACTTAATGTTTAGAGATTTCCAGAAAAAACAATGTGTTGTGTGTTTTTATCACCTATGGGATCCGCTTGATTTAGTGTACTGAAACGTGTCTTCAGCACCGATATTCAAAATGAAGTTATAAAAATATTATTTGATGATATTTCATCCACATAAGCAGCTTTAATACGTGTTTTGGAGAGAAGTTCATAAAAGTATACTGCAGCAAGCCCTTACTCACACACACACACACACCACAGTAAATCGTTACAGCAGAAACATTGCAACTTTAGAGGATTGGTGTAAACGAATAAGAATTTTCTTATATGTCATTTTTATGTCGCGAAATTTATCAGAGGCCCTGAGCTCTTTGACCCTTGTTAAAACGATACGATGAAGATGATGATTTAGTTGGATTCCCGTCATCTCGCAGACGCTTCTCCCTTATTGCATAAAAGGTCCCTCACCACATAAAAAAATTGTTATAAACTGTTAGAGTGGCATTCAAATGGTTTTCGGGAGGAAACAATAAATAGAATTTCATCGAAAGAGAGACCTTTCATGGACTCACCTGATGGAGTGAGGCATGGTCACAGATGATGAGTCACTCATTGTTCCGTGGAAGAGGTCGTTGAAGTGAACATTGTCTATGCACTAGAAAGGAACAAAGGTGAGTTTATTCGCAATTAATGAATAAAACCCAATCAGATCAACATTTGAAATTTAATATCATTTTGGATCAGAAGGGCGCATTTGGAAATCTGCATCGACCTGTTTATGTTACCCTGTACTTCTAGGAATGTCGAACGTTTTGAAACATATAATCAAAAGGTTTATAAATTAAGTCATATTTTGTGCTTAAAATACGTGATTTATGATTCCTGACTCTAAAGAAGAATTACATTATCTAATATAGGATTATATTATTTTATTAAAGAAGGATTGTATTATCTTATTAAAGAAGGATTATATTATCAAATTTCGTTGTAGTGGTGGATATTTTTCTCTTTTTATACAATCCTACAATGTTTCTAACAGATGTAGAAATGATAGAAAAATACCGTTTTAAGAAGTCGAAACTGTAGGATTAATAAATTTAGTGCTGAGGTAGGGTTTGCCGTGGCAAAAAATAAAATTAAAAGTCTTGACATCCGCAATCGAACAGTCTGGGGATGACCTGAATAGAAAATCCACTCAAAGAATTCAGGATGTATTCAATCACAAAACCATCTAATTTTTTGATAAGATTTTTGCTTTAAATTTTAAATATATTCATTATGTGTTATATGAATAGTTTATAGAATAAATTCGTTTTTTGATAAAAGAATATTTTTTTTCCAATTAAAAATATCCATACGCATAATATTTTAATTGTATCTTTTTTTTCAGCGAAATATTCATCAAGTGTGTGTAAATACTTAAGATCATCATGTTTAACATACATTAGAATTTTCAGTCTGATTGAAGTGGCGGAATGATATTTCTTATTGTGAGATATAATAAATATCAATATATTTGATAACAGTTAAGCAAAATTTATCTTTTGCTTAATTGTGATTTATGTATTCCGTAAAAAAAATGTCAGGGATTTATCATGCTAAACATTCAAACGACACTTTGTACTTTATATAATATATAAAGTACAAAGTGTTTATATTTTATAGTAAGCAGCATATTCATACGCAATTGGCTGCAAAAAAACACGAGAGATTTATGAACTAATAATTTTTGATCCAATACAAATTCATTAAAAATTGTATAATTTCTTCAGAAAATGATAATACAATTTTATAAATATTCTTGAAAGTTGTAGAAAAAATACTAAAAAACTATTTAAAATATGCATGAGTTTAGGGAATAAAAACAAAAAAAAATTCTTTTATGATAAATACACTTTCAATGTATCAGAAATGAAAAAAAATGACGAGATCATTGTTCGAAGATTTATACATTGAAAATAATTTTCAGTTGATCCGACTTTATGAAATGTATCTTTCGTGTGAAATTTTGTTGAAAACATAAAATATTTTACTTGATAGGAAAAAGCAAGAGTTATAAATTGTATGATCATAACCGCACTTATTTTGAATATGTATTTCACTTAAAATCCTATTCATTTTTACTTGTTTGTTTGGTATCAAATTCATATGAGGCGTAAAACTTCGAAGAAATAATGATAAAAAAGATAAATAAAATTAATATTCGCAGCTTTATATTAGAGAGAATAAAAATAGGAATTCAGTTTAAATTATTGAAGGATTTTATGCTCAAAAAGGCTTGAAGTACAATAGAAGCCCTAAAACAGAAAATGAAATTATTCATGTCATACACATATGTGGTTCAGTTCAAAATAAATATTTTTAATCGGAATAGAATTTTCGAATGACATTTAGGGGAGAACTTCAAAACTGCATAGGAAGGATACAGAAAAGACCAAGTACTTAGAGTAATACCTAAGATACTTCTTATTTATTGAAAGTAATGTTCGGCAAATAAAACGGTGAATATTCAGTAAAATGTCAGCATTAGATTTTGTATATTTTTATGTTGCATTAAAAAGCTTAATTGATCATTCTAATCGCATAATATTAATTTTACAAAAATATTCATGTTAAGCGAAAATATATAAAACAAAGATGCTCACCTTAAAGCTATCACCTGATGAAAATAATGAATCATTTATTTTCTGCATTTTATCTTTTTTTTTTTAAAATTTTTTATAAATGTTCGAAAACGAAAGTTACTTTGACGGATTGCATCTTTTCTTAGTATTTACATATAAATGTCATTTTATTTTTTCTGAGAAAAAGCATTTAAAAAACTTCTCATTAAGGCTATGGTGATTGTTTCAATTCATGGATTTTATGTATGGTAACATTTCCATTTTCAGTATAGTTCCCTTTGTGTATGCAGAAACGAAATTTTTTTGTCGATAGTATTTCACCTGAAAGCAAAGGAAGATCCCCCCCCCTCTCCCTGCCCAGTCCCGCACTGCCCTTCTCCATACCGTATATCTCATTCCAAAAAATAAATTCAAATTATCACATGCACTGTCTCCGGCATTAAAAAGCACGCAAAATCACCACTATTTCAGTGCTCATAAACCGGCCTTCCAGAATGACAAGGTTTTTTCAGCAGCAGGTATGTTTCGGAGGAGAAAAACTATTTACAGGGTGGATGAAGCATTTCTCCGCCCCTACTAACAGAGACGGCATTTACAAGGTGTCAACATGCGCGAGGGGGGTCGCTCATTCTCGCGCTGTGGTCAGTGTCCATTACCCTGGGTGAGCTGGGTCTTACCTGGCTGATGTCGCTGGTCCAAGCAGCCTTCTCCTGCATGCTGGGCGCAACCAGGTGGATCGTCGCTTGGCTCCCGTTTTTGAAATCCACCACGATCTTAAAGTCGAGGCCGCCATAGTCTTTTTGGCCGCTGGTGCCGCTAGGGGCCGCTCCACTCGCTTCGCTGAAACCGCTCGACTGACTGGAAGCAGAACTGATCGAACCTGGCGGAGAAAAAGATTGCTTTTCGGAGGTTCGGGAAGCATGCGATGCACATGGGCCCGAACGGTTCGGAGATGTGCTCGTCTCATTCACAAATCAGAGCTCGGGCGAATGAGGAAAGCAGGACTACAATCATACGTTCATTCATCGATCCGGAAAGAAAGAAAAAAAATAAAAAATAAAGAGTTCCTTCCTTAATGCGAATCTGCATTCAGACCCGTTTCTAGATGTAAGTGTTGAGGTGGTCTTCAGCCATCTTCCTCTATCGTAATAACAATTTTTTGCAATATTTTATTAGAGTGTATCATCTTCGAATTCTAAAACAGCTTCACGTTTAATTTTAATAGATTTAACTGTAGAGCAACGAAGGCGTAAAGAATGATTTTTATTTATTATTTATTTTAAATAAAATAATGGGATGTTTTGACAGGCTGTTTTCTTTCATTACTAATTCGTTTGTCGAAACTAGAGGAAACATAATCATGACATAAATAATTATTTTTTGCAATAATTTTGAAAATTTACAAATATAGCAAAATTTTGCACGTATAAAGTTTAGAACTGAAGTTAAATTAATAATTAAAATTAGAAATAATAATTAAATTCACCTTAATTTATGCTTAAGATATTTATAGAAAAAAATAGTAAATGTTTGAAAAGGGATTTCAACAGCTTAATAATTTTATTTACTTTTCATGGCAAATCTTGATGAATTTTTAAAAAATAAAACCAAAAACTTTAATGCATTTTAATTTTAGATTTTCAATATTTTTGTAGAAAAACAGCGATTCGGTTTCACAAAATTTAGGTTTTACATCACCAAACTAATTAAAGAAAAATAAGGCAGTTTAATGAAATTCATAAATTCAAGCACTTCTAATAAAATTTGAGGCCTCGTATTTATTTAACTAAAATAGCAATAAAATGTAGCATTTTACGTTTGCTATAACAGCAAACGCAAAATAAAACAAACAACTTATTATATCAATTATCAGATCTAACTCAGAAGATATATAAAAATCTTCAATTATTTCAGTACTTTTAATTTCTTCCCTCAGCTTTAAAATATTTGGAAAAAGCACACGGGAAAAATTTGCAATACCTAAATTTTGGTAGTATTAATATTATTACACAGTTTTGAAAGTCAAGAACTTAAAATAATTCCTAAATCAAATAAACGAAAAAAACCCCTCCCCGAATTTAATTAGTGATATTACTTTTTGATGTAAAAACCAAGATAGCTAGTCTTAAAATGTTTTAGATTGGCCTGATAAATAAATAATTAATAAAGATATTTGATTGACTAATCATAAATGATGCAGAAATTTTATTTTTCATAATCTTATTTGCTATTTAAAAAGTTGCAAATGCAACAATGTTCGTATCACAAATGTAATTATCACAAATTCAACATTTATAAAAATAGTGATACACAAAAGCTAACAAAAACGAAACTTGCATTCTAATTTATGCATAATATCATCGTTATGAAATGATTAAGATTTATGAATTCGACCGATCTATTCATAGTTATTTCCAAAATGCAAATTAAATGTTAGAATGCAATGTACAGAAAGTTATAGAAAAAAAAAAATCAGTATTGGAAAATTTTTGTAATTTTTGAAAATTTCGGGATGGCCAACGAAACTGTAACTTACAGTCAATGAACTATAAGCTGTTTTGATTTCAATTAATTAGAACAAAAATTCTTTACAATCTTTGATTAAGAAAACTACATAAAAATACACTTAATCCTAAATGTTAACTAAAAAAAGTATCTGTCCAGCGTAAAGCCCCATCACATTGAAAAGGTCTGATAGTGGTAAACAGCACAAATAAATGAAGCATTATAAAGTGAATGCAGAAATCTCTCATACTTATCGGTAAAGAAATGTGGCGTAATTTTGAACTTTTATAGCATGAAGAATTTTTATGTGGCTGCCATGATTCTGCGAGTAAATGTTTTACTACGGGCACTCTGGAACTGAGTTTAGTTTCATGCAGCTTCTAGATAATGTATGTATTTGGTAAGTTTTGCTTTCAGATAAGAAAATAATAGTCATAAAAATAAAAGAACCTCCCCGAAAATTAGAAACAACTTTTGTTGATTTATTTTCTTCATTTAAATCGAACCAACATCTAAAGAAAATTCAATTAATTGTGTTCTATTTCTACGTATTTATTTTAAAACTGAAATAGTTTCTCGATAAAAACAGAAATCAAGTAGAAAAAGTTACCTTTGGAGATGCACAAAATCCTTACCTTAAAATTATTATATATTTTCAATGTATATATATATATATATATATATATATACATTGAAAA
>JAOUZG010043327.1:3305012-3318474 GCA_026289955.1 Argiope argentata | reverse complement strand
TATGTTATTTTTCCTAGAGAAAATAAACCGTACAGAGAGGAGAAATTTGCAATTCTTATAAATAGACATTTAGTTTAAGTTAAACTCTTTACAGTGAACGCAACGAGAGCTTTCCACTATCAGTCGAAAATTAAGCCAAGAACTGAATGAAGAAGATACAAATCCTAAAAATGACGATGGCAAATGGACAGATTGCTATTAACGCGCGAATTGTAATAATGGCGTACTAAGTTGAAAATAAATAATCTGTATTTTATTTTAAATAAAGACCGTTTCTTTGCATTATGCCTTCTTTTTTTTCTGAGATATTCATTCTAAATTAAATTCAGAAAAATGATAATTAACATAAGACCTTTTTTCGTAACTTTAAAACACGAACTTTCAGTTTTAACTTAATAAAAAATGTATATTTAATCGAACCCAGAAACGTATAGCTCAGTTTGTCCAGGAAGTGTTTTTAGGAAATCTTGTAAAGCCCCATGATAAAAATAGAGTTTCTGCAGTTTTCTTAAAATATAAATAATTTTTTAATGCAGGCACACGAATCTGTTGCGTGGGTATAATATTATACTATTTATAAACATTACCCATAAGCCATTAACGATATTTTTGGGCTACCGAATATTTAAAATGTGGCTTTATAATTAATAATTGCTGTATTTTAGATTTTTAAGTCGCATGGCATTTAATATTTTTCGACACATTGCTATATGCGTTAAAAATGAAAATTAATTTCTCCATTATTATTAAATCTTTATTCACCCATTGTACTAATTTTTTTTATTTAATGAAAAAAAAAATTTTTTTTACACATTTTTTTAGAGTGTTTCTGGTTAGAAATTTTCATTTATTGTTTCACAAAACAATTCAATTTTCTTACTAACACAATTATTTATAAAAATGAAATATTGGCTTAGTTATTATTTAAAATAAATCATTATAATTTTTTCCAGATATCTTAAACTTTGCAACAAGTGTGATATTTATTTAGAAAAAATATATCCCTCACTTAAAAGTGTCAAGAATTCACTTTGTTGAGAAAAGATCTAGTTCTTTTGTCTGTTTAAAGGAAAATATTTCGAAATTTCAGTTTAAAATAATTACCTGTTGCCATTCGAAAACAGAATTTCCTCCTTTCTTCATAAATAGTGTATATTTTTAGAATATTTACACTAAATCTACATTATCACATTCATTCCATATCATATACATTCTATAGCCATTATCATATTCATTTTCCTGAATTTCATTAAAATGCTTTCCAGTGATGAAATTAGTAATAACTAAATTGTTATTCTCATTTTAGAGCATTGACTTGCGTAATCGTCAATATTTTTTGAAATATTGTACTTGTCTTAAACTATAATATAATTAATACAGTTGGCTATTCAATGAAGATCTCATAATGCATATGGCTTTATTTTAATTTCAGTATGCAATGCATAAACAGTGAAAAAGAATTGTAGTTTCAACCAATGGAAAATCATAACGATGCTTTTAAGACATACTTTTCGCCACTTGCATATTATCCAATTCGTAAAGACTTGAATGTTAATTTTGACAAAATACTTTTGGACATTAAATATATGAAATTTGACATGTTTTTACTTTTTTTTAACAGTGGGCCCTTTATGAAATGTGTTTGTTTTCAAGATTTTAACTAAATTGAAACGGTAAGAGAAACACAACGAAATTTACTGTCAGGATATTTTTAATATTCATAAAAATTGTTCTTAATAGAAAGAAAAAAACAGAAAATTGAGTAACACTCTTAATACGTTTTTATTGACGAATCTTGCCCTTCATGCCTTTTTAAAATGCTATATTCTTTACAGGTGACTTTCTCTAATGTTTCTCAGCATGAAGACCATTTAATTTTCATTCATTGTTAATATTTCAGTTATTATCAGTTCCTTAAAAACGTTTCATACGATTTTTGACCTACTTAAAGAACTGACAGATTTTACATTCATTTTTAAGGGTAATTAATTTATACTGATAAACAAAACAGAAAACTTTTAACAATTTGACAATTTAAAAAATAAATCTAAAAATTCATTTAATTTCATCTCACAAATTTGACTCAGCTGTTGATCTTCAAAAAATGACTTCAGGGTAATCAAAATCGGTCTGTTTTATTTAGTCTAGTTATAATTAATCAGAAATGTTGACTGAATCTGAAACTTGGATTGAACAAAATTTTAAAATGAATTCTATTTAAGAAAATTTCTTAAGGTAGAAGGCAATCATTAAACCTTTCGAGGGAATTTTTTCTTAAAAATGAATATTGAAGAAATTATGCATAATAAAAATGTTTCATTTCGAACGAGGGAAGGTCCATATGAAGAAAGGAAGTTAGAATAGCAGTATTTGTGAAAATAGTTAAGTTATAAATAAATATAAAATAACGATTTTAAAGCAGTAATGAAAGGTAAGGCTCATCTGCATTAAGAAAACTGATATTAAATATCTATTCAGCCATTCAATTTCTTTGTTTGCACGAAGAATGAGTTTTTAATTTTTTTTTTGTTAATTAATCCCTAAAGAAATTTCAAACGCGAGCAAAAATCTTTGAAAAAATTTTTTTCGTCATGCTTTACAAGACGACCCTTTCACAGTCGCATATAATAGTAGGAATTTTTTAAAGATATTTCACTACCTCCCAAAGCAAAGATGAGAAGCTAGCGCTGTTTCAACCTCAGGTCTCATTTCCAAATAAAATTACGAAAATTCCCCTTTTGAAAACTTTTTTCGCATTTAGCAGAAGAAGTGTTTTAATTTAAAAAATCCCAGGAAATTAAAAGTTTCATTGGCAAACATTTTGGCAATTTCGGAAGGTGAATTTTCAAAGATATTTTAAATTTAAATATCTTCTTGAAGTCATTACAAGATGAATAGTGGAAATAAGAAATTTATATCCGAGTTGGATGACCCGTTGAGCAAAAGTTGAGTCTTCGAAACGTCAGGCATTGGATTCTGTTGGCATCCATTCAGCTGGTAGTTTGGGTAATAATTTGGCACAATGATCGAGACGAGGCGATTCGGATGCCGCTGATAGATTTTGGAGGCTAAAAATCAATATGACGAAAGAAAGGTTGAAGAGATGGTTGCATTTATTGAATGTCTGGATCATTTGTCGGTGGAACTGTGAAGAAAATCGGGAAAGGGGATGTGTATAAGCAACGAATGTACGAATGTATAATCGCCTCTCGACATAAAAATATTATTCCAAATGTTTATTTTATTAACATACGGATCGGTTTTCTTGTTGAAATGATGATTAATCATTAAAAATATTGATAAGCCATCTGTATGAAGTTGACTGTAAAAAAGAATTTATGAAATAGAGAACAACAACAAAAAATATTTATTTTTGAGAAAAGCTCGCCTTTTTGAGAAAAGAAAATTTATTTTTAAAGCTCGCTCTAAGAAATTTTTTTGAAAAATAATCCTCCACATTTAAAAGATGGAAAAAAATAGCGAATCAAAATTTTTAAAAATTTAAAAACAAAAAAAAATCATTCCGGAATAATAGTTCTGTACATTCGTATATTCCAACTGAAATTTTTTATTTAAATGTCCTTATCAATTTTCAGATAAAGTGTTGATGCAAAACCCAAGACATAAAACGATCATAATTTTTCAAAGAAGAAATGTATCGATCCCTAAAATCTTTCATCAAAAATCTGATTAAAAAAAAGAAATCGTTTCATCGGGCGAGCCAGAAGTGAACGATTCCTGCAACTGATTGGAGAGTTCTAATTTTCCAAATTTTTGTGTGCAGAAATTCTGAAAAATAAATTCTTCTTTCAGGCAATACAGCTTTGCGTAACGTTTAAAGTAGCTCGAATGCACACCTGTTCGGTGCGGATGAAGGAAGGAATAGAGAGTGGAGACTCGCCATTAGCGGAGAAACGGGAACCGATGAAAATCGACGTGTATTTGGATTTAAAGGCCACAAAATTCTGCGTCAGAAGGAAAGGCTGCACGTCGAAGGCAGAGCTGCTCCCCTCACCGTGGAATCGAGTGCAGCAGCTTTTGTGAAGTGTTGAGGATTTTCACTTTTTTCCCCACTTGAGTAAAATTAATTGCAAGCGCAGATGAGCAAGCGATTTGTTTCGTTTGCCCTCCCCACCCCCAATACTTAACCAATGAAATTGTTTCCGAGTCATCAGATTCACGAGACCCAACCGGGAACTAAAGGAGCGCACACGAAAATTTACTTTCCAATGAATAATTTATTTGGTACAAGGGGTATTTATTAACTTTGAATGCAAACAACAACAACAACATTTGCATTTGGATTTACCCTTTTTCGCATCAATTCATTAAATTGCGTTTCCTCTTATATTTCTAAAAAGAATGTTCAAATATTATAACAGGTTACCAATTCCGAAAAAATATCCTAAACAATGTAATTTGTTATTTGTTTTAATACTCTAA
Organism: Argiope argentata; assembly: GCA_026289955.1. NCBI lineage: Eukaryota > Metazoa > Arthropoda > Arachnida > Araneae > Araneidae > Argiope > Argiope argentata. Next base: position 3,314,031 of record JAOUZG010043327.1, on the reverse strand, counting down.
TATTTTTATTGTTCATAATTACTGTATACTTTTCAAATAAAAGATTTTTTTAACAAAGAGAATCTTTGCTTTTTATTTTATGTAATGCGTTTTTCATTACAGAATGTCATTTATTTGGAACCTCTTGTCAAATTTTTGAAAACTATGCATTAAAATGATAGGGATGAACTATAAAGTGTTTTAAACATTTTGAAGATTTACTAAAGAATTCCAAGCCTAAAGTGTGACTGGGCTCTGTACAGTATTAAATTGTTTAATTCAATTTTGTGGTGAAGTAATTATCCATTTTTCAATTCTTATTTTATCATATTTTTATTTTGGGATATCATATTCTACTTTTTTGTTTTGAAATAAGAAAAAAAGACCCATTCCACTATTAGGAAGATTGTTTCATTGCTGTATTTAGTTGCGGAAAAGAAGCCGACTTTCGGATGGCCCGGAACATTATTTGAATACTTCCCGTGGAAATAAAAGGCAGAACTACTAAAGGATGGACATGGGAGATAAGGATAGTTAAAAGTAATTTGATAATCTAAAGTAATAATAGTGGTGAATCCGCATAGTTGAAGGTCATTTTTTCCTACTTTCGTGCTCTGGAACCCTTTTCATTACCTAATTTTAGGATTGATAATTTATATTATTAAATAAGTGTTTTCTACAATCGATTACCTTTTAGCGAATGTAAAACCTTGTAACGTTTAATAAACTTGTATAAATTTTGCATAGTATAAATACTCTTCCATGTTGTTCAGTGTAAGTATTAAATTAAAAAAAGTTTAAATGATTTAAATTGAGAATTAAAAAAAGACGCAAATTCTCATTAAAAGCAATTATATTTAAAAATTTACTCAAAAAATATTCACCTCAAAATATTTTCAAATAAAAAATGATTATCAATACTTTAATTTTTATTGAAAAATAGTAACATTATTTTCAATAGGTGTTTATTTTTCAAAAAATAACGGTAATAGCTATAACTGATGTTTCACGAATGATCCGATTTTAATTTTGAAAAGTTATCTAGCATTCGATTTGTTTGATTTCCCTTCGGGTGGCATCGAATAACGTGAGTGTAGCTAACACGCCTTTCTGGATGCGTACACAACCTTATTTTAAGATAATATTTTAAGAATTTGCCTCTCGTGTTCTTGCGGTGCAATCAATCTGAGAATAAGTCACCGATTCTATATCTTCTGTTGTTTCCAGTCGCTCTGCAAGAAATTTCTTTTCCCCATAAAAATAATCATTTATTTTATTTTTATTACACTCACTACAGTCTATAATTATTATAATTAATCTAATGCAAATAGCTTGATATGAAAATGAATTTGTTTATTATGAGATATGAAGCAAAATGAGATAAATCAACCCGAGACAGAGGATTCCATACTCACCACAGTCATCAACAGTGAATTGGAAGGGTTCTGTGACATCTTCAATCAGTGTCGCATCCGAGAGAGGAATTTTGCCAATACCCTGGTCCGAAAGATATCTTATCTGATCACTTTTTGACCTATGCTTAAGGTCAGGAACAATAAAAAAAGAAAACAATCACGTCCTTCAGTGCTCTTAGAAACAGTTACAAAATTTTAGGAAAGTAGAGGTTGAAGTGGGAAGGTGAGTGCGAGGAATATTGATGTGTATTGTTCATGCTTCCGCTCAAAATTTTAGTGCTCGAACGAGTGCTTTTGAAATTTTTTAGTTCAATATTGTAGCGACAGATGGCGCCACGTAGTAACGAGTTTCTTGAATGCTCTGCTCTGAACTTTTTTTATCCGGTTAATTTAGCAGTAACAGTGGAAGCATCCATGGGGATATGCTCGCTTTTTATGCTATTGTAAGAATATCGCTACTTTTTTATTTCCATCAGTTAATAAAACAAAAAAAAATTGTCAGGTTTTTAAAAGACAGTAAATGAGTCTTCTCAAAGTTTAATTTTGTTTTCATTGAATTACACTGATTAGAGAATATTTTTGAGGCATTCTGTTTTTTTAGACCTCGCTTCTTATGTTTCTGTGATTTTTTTCGGCTGACGGGGTGTTCCTGAATCAGAATGTCTCTGGCAGGTTTCCCCATTCTATCCAGCAGTGCCGAGTGTCGGGGATTCGAGCACCAAAACGACTATTGAGCAGGAAGGAATCGACTACTAGGGGTAAGGGTTGAGAAGGAAAAAATTCTATCCACTAAGTATTGATGACTAACTAATCACTTGTTGTCTATTTATTTGCAAACTATTTGAAATTAGTTTGTGTTTTAACTTCTGAATTATTTTCTGGAGACTCGCAGATTTTAAAACCTTTATTACGTTGTTTCGCAATACGTGAAAGAGTCTTTCGAAAGAAGAAGCATTTTATTTTTGTAAGGTTCACAAAGTTTAAATGTAAAAAAAAAGACATGCAAACTTCAAAATACCACAAATTTAAAATCAAACTTTCAGAAACTTGAAAGGCAGGCAACATGCAACATTTAAATCTAGAACAATTACCAAGCAAGACTTAGAATAACTATTAATATGCATAAAATAAAATCACAACACACCGTAAATTACAATAAAAATACAAGACATTGTAAATAAATTATATCGATAAATGAATTTTAAATCATTCTAATAAAATGCACAAAATGCCAGAAAGTAATTTTAAAATAATATTTTTGAAACACTCTCCAGACGTAAGCAAATTCATTCACATTAAATATTCACAGCAGACAATAAAAACTATAAACTTAAAAATGTAAAAGTTTTCAACACCACATAATGTTACAAATCATGGAAATCAAAAAACACTCACAAAAAACGGATACATTGCTTTAAAACTGCAAAGTGATCGACCAAAAGTATTCGAAAATAATGATTCAAATAAAGAGACTCACATATGAGGGATTAGGAGTTTTATTTGCGTTGATGTCGTCTCTGGAAATCAGAAAAATTTAAGCTCAGTCCTCCAGTCCGTGGAGTACCAGTGAGAACCCGGGCACCGACAGCTTTCCGCGTCTCACCGACGCACAACCTATCTGATCTGACATAACAGCACTGCACACGAGAGGTCTCTGCGGGTATGAGAGCAGATACGGATGGACTGCCAAGTTGCAATGTGGCCGTGGAAGACATTTTAGGGTAATTCAAGCAGTAAAAATCTATGTGATGCGCAAAATGCAATTTCAATGCAAAATGAAGCCAAACTCCCCAACTCCGACGGAGACTTACTGCGACGACCGAAGATAAGACCGGCCCTCTGAGAAGGATGGGCTGCTGCAATGCTCCTCTCTGTGGAGGGTTGCAAGGTCACTTCTTGGGATTGACAGTTCACATTTTTGAAAGCGAAACGTTTGCCGATGAGTCAATAAAACAAACTACGGAGAAGAGACGAAAGATAATGTGGCAACAAGAGGACCCAGCAAAAACTTGATGGTATATCCCAAGAAGAATTTCTCGGTCTCTCTGACCACCGGGGAATCGCTTTGGCGCTAACCGGGAAATTTTTACCCTTAGATGCCGGATAATTAAAAGTTTTTGAAAAATGAAAATTTTGAAGGGTAAACTGTAAGAAAAATAGAGGCGAATTTGAAACAGGCTATTTCGAAACTGGATTCCTTTTTCGACAAATTTGAAAGCAATAAATTATTAAAATTTTCTAATTATGATGCTAAGCACTGCACGTACTACAAAAGTGACATGTCTTGTTTTACAAAAGACATTTAACAAGAAATAACCCTTTTTAAACAAATAGATTTTTCTCTAAACTAGTTTAATATTTTTTTTTGAATCCTTTAGTTTTTATCTTCGGAAAAAATATTATAATGGTTCCCAAAGATTTTCCCTCCCGAGCCTCCTTATGAAATTGGCCTCGGAAGATGCAGGGGGAGTTAAGCCTGCTTCCATCCCAGCGACGTTGCTCAGTGCGCTGAAAACTACGCAATGCCCGATGACACCTCGGCAATGTGGAGAGACATTCTGTTTTGGTGCAACGGATACTCCATGTGCCAGCATGCACTCGGCATGCCGCTCATCGTGCAAACTGTATTAGGTGCTGTGCCGTAAAACACCACGCACAAGGGGGACCCCACGCAGAATATCCACCAATGCTCATTATTTTCGCATCCTTTTAGCTCTGACACTTTACAGGTTTATCGCATATTTATTTTACGCAGAAAGCAAAAAACAGCTTTTGTTTAAAAATTTATTTTAATTTGATAAACACAGATACATTTTTTAAAATAAAATGAAACAAGCATTATTACAACACAAGACTGACATTTTTTGCGAAACGTGAAACACCAAAAACAGTTATACTTACCAAATGCTATTAAATCTGATTACATCGTATTATTGATTTGGAATTATCATTAAAAATATAAGTACATATCATGTATAAAATGCAAAATTTTAAACTCTTAATTTAGAATTTAGGGAACTCAATGAGCTCAATAGATACATTTTGGATTTCAGAGTTTTAACCTTAGGTGAAACGATGTTTTTTTCCATCCTATAACATTTCAATTTCTGCTTAAGAAATCAAAACCTTGTCAGCATTTTGGAAAACTGCAGTGGCACGGTTTGTGCATTCAATAAAAATATCAGACATTATTTCGGTTTAATTTGGAATTAATTTTTTGCCTGTATTCAATTTCCAAACATATTTTTTGAAGCATGTTGAAAACGATGGAATTTCACTTCATGTCGAAGGTAGACCTCGATTGTCCAACAGTTTTAGTTATATTTGCAATAGAAACATAGATTTTCATAAACAACTCACACCACACCTCGCGGATAATCCGCATTGGAATGAATTCCATTCGATGTTCTTTTCATTAAAAAAGTACTTCATCGGCTTTACAGATGAGAACTGGAAAGGGACGGTTTTTTATGAATTTATTTTTTAAAGCATTAAAATATCTCTGCCTCCTCTCTTTGTGATGGGGGTCAGCACCCAGCGGCACCTTTGTCGGTCGGGCTTCACGAGAACGAGCGAATGATCCGCGCCTGCTGCTCCGTGCACCCGTCGCACCATCACGCAGAAAAGCTCTATTCATCTGCTTCATTTCGATGTCAGTAATTGTGATGCATTAGAAATGCGAATTATTTATTACAATGCGGCACTCAAATGACATGGCATACGTTTTCGTTTTTGGAATTATTTTGTATTATTTAAATCCCACCTTTTTAAATCTGTCCAACCAAAATCCGCCGCCACGGATTTTCGCTTTTAATATAATACAAAAAATTTCAAAAAGAAATTTCAGCTTAATAGTTGTGATGAGTTATTTTTTCTTGTCGAATCTAGAAAATTTGTTTCTTTTTGAATGCGTGTGCAGCACGATCACTGCACAAGATTTTGAAGCACATCTCCGTGTAATTTCAAAAAGAAAAGGAAATTGTCACCTCTTAAGATTAACAGCTTCTAACTCTGACATTTTAAGTGCAAGTAGTGAGTGAAATATAAGGTCGCAACATATAAAACAGAGCTAAGAGCACTGAAAATGCATATTTAAAACAGTTGAACGTGATCGAAGAATAAATACAATTAAAATCACATATATGAACTGCATAAAGCAAAATTATAAGTAATTATTTAACGCATCATACTAAGAAATCATTTATTCATATTAATCAGATTTTTGAAATCTTTAAGTTTGTTAGGTAAAAGTTTGATCTATCAATCTTCCTGAGCATCACATTTGTATGATGTAATGTATTTCATTCTACTTTAATATTTTTACAATTATCTATTAAAAAACTGAAGCCCATTTGAAATCATTAATTGTAACTCTAATGAAAACATTTAACTGAAAAGTAACATAGGTCATTACAACAGACTCATCATTTGACAAATCTATTAGATATTTCAGATAAAAGCATTATTTATTTATTCAAATGACTCAATGGAATTTAAATAAAAAGAATTTTCAAATGTTTATAAAGTGTTTCAACTATAATTTAAGATTAAAGAACCAAATTTATAGGGTCAGAGATAGAACAAATATGCTCTTCATATGTTTAGATTTAAAAGCGCTTGCTCAGTGGGTAAACTGCGTAAAATCTAAAGTCGCAAAAGTTTTTTTTCTTTTGCACCATTCAGTGAAGTTTCCATTTAAAAGAATTCTAATTAGGACTAAACGCACGCACGCACACACACACACACGCACGCGAGCGCAGGCAGGCAGACAGAGAGAGAATTAGATTAATTAAATTATTTTTGTAGTTATCTAGCAAATTTTTGACTTGTGTTTTTTACACTCTATATTTTTTATAAATATTTGTGAACTTAAATTTCTAAATTCTATTTGGGCAGAATAACCAAAAGTGAGAACATCGAGAATGCCGCTAACCTCAATCAGATGCAACTTTCCATTGGTTGAGCGAGTGCAGAGCAACATATGATTGGTAAACAGGAAACACTGGCGAACCACTTCTGTTTCCCGTTTTCCCATACGGGCTCTCTGGAGCTTGGATTTCTCTCCGCCTAGGACTTGAATGACGCTACCTGCGAAAGAAAAGGAGTGAACTTACTAGAGTCACCTGAGAAGTACAGTAGAGATAGTTCGTGTTCCTTCGTGACGCCGGATTCACCCTCGAGACAGGGAACGCATTTCAGTACGTAAGCATGGAAATTCTAGTATTTGTTTTTCCGACGAATCCTTATTTTCTCGCTGTCAAAGTGAAGAGGAAGCATTGGAGTCTTCAAAAAAAAAAAAAATGGAACAAGAGATTTTGGCAAATTTCCACCTTTCGAACTTACCGGATTTCGAAAAACATGACAAAGATTGTCCAAAATTGCTCTCAGACAGATGGATGAAATTTGGTGTAGAGTTTGGTGTTTGTTATACACCGAAATTTTAGATTTTCATTCAATTTTTGAGCCAATTTGAGCTCTGCCGGTCCCACTGTAAATTAACGTGCATAAAATTCGATACACAGATCAAATCCAACAAACGTTCGACCATCTGTTGCTCTAAATCAGCAGAAACATGCAAGTGTCACAGCTCAATAAAGTAATGGCTTGAACAGGCAAAATGCGGTGCGAGATTTCGTGGTGATGGGTGAGGTTGTGTTGATTTTCGGTTTTAATCGATTGGGAAAAATGCATATAAAACACGAAAAAATCAGCAAGAACCGTTACTCGGATTTAATGGAAATATTCCCTTCAAGCCGACGGTTGATCGTTCGCAACTGCGGTACGCCAGTGTCATACAAAAGGCTCTCTGGGAGGACACATTTGTCAGAGAGCATGCAATACAGTTTTTGGGGAGACCCTTCTCGTTGGTTTCTCTCTCTCATGGAAACATTTAATATGGAAAATTTTATTACTTAAAAGAAAATTGGTAAAGGGAAATATTACAGATCATACATTCAATGAATACAATAAGCATAGAACAAGTTTTACATATATAATAAACGTTTATTATTAAGATCTATTAATTTTTTTCTTTTGCATTTTTGGTAACATAAGAATTTTTTTTATTGAACATGACTATTCTTAACACATAACTATTCTTAAATAACATATAAGTGTAGCTAATGATTTCAAATTTTAAGTCCAGAATCTATTAAATTTTGCTTATAATTGTGCTGATATACTGAGTACATATAACTGAATAACTGAGCTTCAATATTTTTTATATCGATCAAACCAATTAAATATTCGAACGTAAATTGATATTCATAAAAAGCACCGATTCCAGTTATTCCCTTTTATGAAAATGCTTCATAAATCATTAATTTTTTTCGTTCCTTTTTTACCCATTTCAGTTTCGTCTTCAGAATTTTCTGCAACACTTATTTGAAATTAAAACTAGAAAAAACTATGAATGTAAATGCCTTTAAATACGTAAATGGAAAAAGATAACTAAAATATTCATGAAAATCCCCTTTGTTTGTGATATAAGCCACAAAAGTTGTAAAGTTATACAATGAAATTATTTTAATTCAAATAATAATGTCATATTATGTCTTGAACTATTTTCTTGCCATTTCGAGTTTTCTTAGTTCAGTTTTGAGAGAAATTGTTCCCATTTCAATTGCCGGGGTCCTTATTTAAGTGTTTGCACAGCCATAGAAGAAAATGAAGGGATTAGTCGATAATTTTTCGTTGCGCATTTCACAATGAAAAAGCCGAGGCTTATTTTCTCGGCGGTGAGATGTGAGGAAGGGCGCAATGAAAGAATGGCACGGAGCTCTGCCCCAAGCATTGGAAAAAAAACCCATTTCGCACTAATTCCCTAAGCGATTTGTTGCGCTCTAAAAAGGCTCAATGAAGTAGACAAATTTGACATCGGCCTTTAAAAAATGAACTGTGGATAATTAACTGCGACAAAATAAACTATGACAAAGATTTTTATGCCAGAGGTTTTAGTATTTAGCCTTTACAAATGGTTTAACAGAAATTACGACGTTATCATCAATCATAATTGCATTTGTGAACTCTTATTTATGTTTATTGTTTAAGGTCTCAGAGATCTTTTTTGAAACAGATAAAGATTTCATGTATTAAATTTCCTTAATTATTTATTCATTACGATTTTATTTCAGAAAAGTTCAGAGTGTGTTTGAATCAATAGAAATCGCGGAATTTGTATTTTTTTTTCGCGTATGATACTCTGAAGTGTAGATTATGAATGTTGAATAACAATATAAACATCTTTTAAACATTTAAGATTAAGAATTTCAACAAAATAATTAATCAGTTTTCCTCTGACATTTAATTCCCTATTGTGAATTATGCAAAAGTTTCGATGCATTTAAGCTGTAAAGAGAGTATTTAATTTGAATTAAGTCATGAATTCAATTGAAATTTCTTATTTAATTTCACCTAAAAATTACAAAACATGAATTTTTGAAATAAATGCAGTAACCACAACAAGGAAAATTCTTAATATATATCTAATATCTATATATCTAATATCAATATATTATAATCTATCTTTATATCTAAATATATGGAAAATAGTATACGTCTGCAAATAGCAACATTTTAATCTATCTATCTATCTATCTATCTATCTATCTATCTATCTATCTATC
>JAOUZG010043327.1:3289228-3305002 GCA_026289955.1 Argiope argentata | reverse complement strand
TATCTATCTATCTATCTATCTATCTATCTATCTATCTATCTATCTATTCGTTACCTTGTCTGACAAAAACCTGGTTTACATCCAGCAAAATATCGCATCCGCCAGCAATCATTCTCTCCGTCGCTAAGTTTTTGCGAATATTTTCAGTTTCGCTCACTTCATCGTGCATTTGCTGCAAGTAAAAGGAGTATTGGATCAAAATCAAAATGAGCATTTAAATAGATACCTTTATCAACCAGTTTGTTGGGCGGGACTATAGAAACATTTCAAGATATTTTTTAAAAACTTGGTATTAATGATTTTTCTCAGTAAAATATTTACATGTCTAATTTAAAAGCCTATAATCATGGTACTATGCGGCTCTCCAATTTTCAGTGAACATCTTTATACACTGAAGTGACAAAAGTCATGGGATGACTGTTAATATCGTGTCAGTCCTCCTTTTGCCCGGCGAAGTGCAACAACTCGACGTGTCATGGAGTCCACAAGTCGTTGCAAGTCCTCTGCAGGAATATTCAGCCATGCTGTCTGTATAGACGTCCATAATTGTGAAAGTGTGGTTGGTGCAGGAGTTTGGGCACGAACGGACCTTTCGATGATGTCCCAGAAATGTTCGATGGGATTCATATCGGGCGATCTAGGTGGCTAGATCATGCGCTGGAACTGTCCGGAATATTCTTCAAACCAATCGCGAACAGTTCTGGCCCGGTGAAATGGCACATTGTCATCCATAAAAATCCCATCGTTGTGTGGGTACGTGGTCCATGAATGGCTGCAAGTGATCTGCAAGCATCTGAACATAGCCATTTCCAGTCAATGATCGGTTCAGTTGCACCAGAGGACCGAGTCCATGCCACTCTTGATACTGTGGATCTCGGAATGTTGAATTCACTAACGATATCCGCAATGGAATGACCCATGCGTCTAGCTCCAACTAATATTCCACGTTCAAAGTCTGTTAATTCTCGTCGTGCCGCCATAAATCACGAAAAACCTGTTCACATGAATAACTTGAACACAAATGAAAGCTCTGGAAAACGAACTGCGCATTTATACTTTTTCGCTGCGATACTACTGCCATCTGTAAATATACAGATGCATATTTCTATACCAGGACTTTTGTCTCTTCAGTGTATATCCCTTCATATTACAGAAAAAATTAATAATGTTTAAAAGGGCCCATATTTTCAAAATTTTTTACCATTGCTTGACTGATAAAGACGTTAAATTAGTAATAACTAAAACTACAGAAAGGTTTCATAAAGTGTATACTTTATGCTTCTTCTTGAGTACAGCCGACCTCTCCTCCACCACTGAACGTATCGACAGGATTTGTTGTGGCCGACTGAGCATACATTATACTGAAGTTTAATCAATAAGAAAAAATTAATTGATCTTTTTATACCTTGATCACCGAATAAAGAAAACACACAGCTGAAATGACAATCTTTTCTTCTTCCTCCATAACGAAACATCTAGTTGCAAAATGCATTTACAATAATTATTAAAACTAATTGAACATTGGATAAAAATGCTCACACACACGCCATCTGTAGCCTCCCTCATTATCATTTGAAGCATTGATGGAAGAGTGGTTGCATAAAATTCCGAAAATATTTTTAATTAAGGTGTAGATGTAGCGCTGTCACTTCAAGATATTTGGTTTTCATCAGCAAATGTCTGCAAAGTATGGGACACCACAGGAGAGACTCCATTTAAACCCGATCCACCTCATTTCGCTTCTGGGGTCTTCGCACCTCTTCCAAAGAGGGGCCCTCTCGGCGATCGGGACGGAGGACGCGCGAGTATTTCCAGAGGAAGACGGATGCCTGAGGCAGCGGGCAGGGTTGGCGCCAAACGGGAAGGGATCGCACAATCGCATCGAAGTTTAAAACGATTGGAATTGTTAATGGCAAGACAGAAAGACATTGTCTCGAAGCACAGACCAAACGTAGAATGTTGCCACAGGGTTTCGGGAAATTCGTCATGACACTGCTATCTTGTCTGTTGTTTGGTACATTTCATTTTTAAGCTGCTATTAAAATCAGTTTTGAATTTAAAAAATAGAATAAAGGCTGATATATATTAAAATTTTAATATGAAGATGTTGCATAAGACATTAAATTAAGGATAAATTCAGAAACTTGCTGAAAATTAAGGAAGGATTTGATTTTTCTTTATAAAATATGAGGGTAAGTAAATGTGTTGCCTTCAATACAATGATTCCGTTTCCAGAAGGCGTATTCTTAGTCAGGTTTTTATTCCCAAAGTGTTTGTATACAAAAAAAATTAAGTTTAGAGGTTTTTTAATCACTAAGATCTTTTTCATCCCATCTCAGATGATATCCCCAAACTATCCGTGACAGTCTGCTGTACACTTGGACTTTTTTGCGCGGAGATTCAGAAGATTCTATCTTCGAAATTTTATAATGGACTAATGAAAGGGTATTTCAAATCGGGGGGAAAACGTAGCAAAAGTTCAAAAGTTAAAAGTTTTTGATTTAATCAATCATTTTAATAAGAGTGCAGTATTGCTTTCCCAAATCTTCAGCCACCACTACTGAAATGTGAACTTGGGTTACTAAGAAGAAGAAAAAAGGAAATTGTACTTTTAAAATATTTTTTCCTAAATTACTCTGAAACGACATTTTCCAAACCAACCCTCACACAGATTGTTGAGATACAAAACGAGTGAGCATGAAAAAACATGCAAGGGACTTTAGACACCTCATTGAAGACGATTTAGATGGCATGCAAGCATTTTTAAAAAAAGAATTTCATACTTTCAAGTAATAGTGGCTCATCCTTTTTGAATTCGACAAGAAGAACGAGGATATTACAATGAAATATCGAAATGCCGTTATTCCTTTGCAGTCTTTAGTAATAAAGAGATTACAACTCCAGAACTTTTTAAAACAATTACAAATAAAATAAGACATAATTAGTTTTGAAAATTCATTTTTTGTAAATATAAATTTAATAGTTATTATAAAAAAATTAGTTATTGTAAACTTATTAAAATTATAAGTTAAAGAAAATCAACTATATACATTTCAATTTCATATGCATAGATATCATAAAAATTATAACATGTAGTATTTATGCCATTGAGTTTGAGATAATACAAGAGGAATTCAAAAAGAGTTGAGTGTGGTGTCATTTTCATTTCTTTAAATCAAAAAAGGAAACTGAGTTTCAGGAAGGAAATATTCACTTGAATTTCCTTTGGAAAATTAGACTGAATGTATGATATACAAATAAAAATATTTTCTTCTTATAATTCAAAATTTTTACAAGGAGAGATTTTGAAAAAACATTATTTTAAACATAAATAAACATTTAATCACGAAATTACAGGGTATTGTTTCAAATTTGAAAGTTTACATACAATCAAAATAAATCAAACTCTATGAAACACTTACCCTGGATAATTCTTCCAGTTTGGCCCTGGCATTTTCAAGAGATTTTCTTTCCACATGATTGTGCGGCGTGTGAGCGAGCAACTCATGAAGAGTTATTATGTATCGAGGGACCTGAAAAAATAAGCATGATGATCAGTAACTGAAAGCACTCACAGACAATGTTCAATGTCATGGAAGTTATAGACCATGCCATTATGAAATACACAAATTTTTAAAACTCGAAATAGGGAATGCTACTTCATAACTAACAAAATCTGAAATATTGCGAGTGAAAATCGTTTCCCATAGCATCAAAATCTCGGGTGTTAGTGTACCTTCAAATTGTTTAATCGTTAACCATAATGAATTCAAATAGTGATTAAATTAAATACGTTGAAGCCTAACATAGCCAAGGAATAGGAATAAAAAGAAAAATTTTCTATCTCTATCAGCATTATTGAAAAGCTGACTGATTTGTGCTTGTTCCAACAAGCAGCCATTCTCTAAAATCAGGCTGCTTATACATTTCCACCAAATAAAAATAAATATGTTTCCGGTTTCATTTAAAAGTTCCCAGAAATAAACTTTTATATACTTCCTATGTAGACTATTGTTACAAATAATTTAAATTTCGTGGAATTTTTGGAAATTTTTCACAAGAAATGATTTTCTTTGAGATTTAAACATCAAGATTTACTTATTATTAGATTATTTTAGATCTAAAGACTCGATTTAAAATAATTCATCTTCCTGCCAATTCATACTTTTGCCGAAACACCGCAGGTCGGCCACGGGATAGAAAGGACGCCTAAAGAGATCGTTAAATTTTTAAGGCTAATAGATCCAAATAGAAGACCTGCCATCAGGATTTTGTTCTTTTTATCAACCTGTTCCATTAATGACAATCGTGCTAAGACGGTTCAAGGAAGCAAAAATAGATGGGGTTGAAATTATTATTGCCCATTTTCATAAAAATCTTTCGTATTTGGAGGGAGAGGTTGCACAGAAGAGAGCCTATTCAATTAATTGAAGTATAGGTATTTTTTCTTCCTTCTAATAGACATAAGCCCGGGACTTTCGTCGCTGTGAAGTACCTCACCTGATGCATGGGGTAAGTAAGAAACGTCTCGAGTGTCCTCCCCTGCAGGCTGGACTTCTCCTCCAATCTCCTCAGGATGGCCACGAACTTCTCCCTCTGCTTGCACTCGGCCAGGACCTGGAGGCTGTAGTGGTGGTTCCTCACGTACTCCTGATAGATGGTCAGCATGGGCAGCAACATGTCGAAGAGATCTCCTGGGACAGAAGGCAGCAAGGGCACTAAGTTAAGGCAATTGGAATCCAGCTACGACTACTCTCTGCACCGACATGCAGCCGCAAACAGTGGGCAGGAGTACTCAGCGGGTTCAAGCGGAAACGAAGGGGAACAGTTTTCTTTCAGACACCTCTTTCAGTCTCTTAGAGAGAGCGAAATAAGTTAAGGTGTTGTCTTCTTCTTGTTAAATGAATAAGTCGTGGGATATCCTAAGCCGATATTCATTTTCTTTCGAAGATAAGCATAAGTTGTCGCAATATTTGAAAGTCCAATTATTATTATTGAATACTTTATTCTCGGGGAGGATCTACAAAATTCCAAAAAGCTTTTCTTAGATTTTAAACCGAACCATAAAAATAATTTTCTTGTTTTCAAGAATTAATTATGGTTATGAAACGAAATTCAACGTATAGAGATATTCTGCATATCATACGTCAGCAGCGCTGTAGATGCTAATACAATTTTTTCAGTATGGGTTCTGTAAAATTTTAGCTCTAAACAGTACACTGGCATGTGCATATTAAGTTGTATGAATGGAGACAGATAACAGTGAGACTTACGAGTGAAAGCGAAATGGTGCAATATCGGGGGCACAGCTTTAGCTAGTACAGTTTTGAGAATTCTTTCGCAAAACATGATATTGGATATTTTTCAAAACTGGAAGGAAGACGGCTAAACTCCAAAGGCGAATTTAAAATCGCCCTGTTGGGTCTTTACCAAAATCCAGTGTGTATGGAGGTGACAGAAAATGAACGATTCCTAAGGTATAATTTAAAGTGAAACTTGTACTGCAGTCCTGAATCGTTGTCAAGACAAACTTATCGTACGATCAGGTAGCAAGTTTACTGAGTACTCCCACTGACCTAGCGCGCCATCTACGGCAGAAAGCAAACAAGCAGACACATCAGGTCGGTATGTTGCAGCGAAAGTAGTCTAATCTAGTTTTCAGTCCTATGGCAACATGCACTCAGAAGCTGAAGGCGCCTACACTACTCTATTCGCTGTAACACAACAAAATGGCACTTCGAAGAATAAAGTGAATTAACATGCGATTGACACTCTAAAAATTATACAAAAAACGGTTTAAGTACCTAAAGCTTCCAAAATTTTGTAAAGAAATAATGTATTGAAATATTTTATCCTTTTCTTTCTCTGAAGTTATTGGTTCTACTGTTTTAGAAAAAAAAAACCGTAATAGCATTTGCAGTCATGTATCTAAACGGAAATCCCTAATTTTCATGTAATTCCATGTTCATTGATTCTGAAATGAATATACTTTGAAATAAAAATGTATACCTACATCCAAATCTTTTTTTATGCAGAAAACAAAATATAATCTGATTTACTCTTCAACTTTCATGATACTTCGATTTTAGTCTGTGTCATACATTTTAATTCATGCATTAAGAACAGTTTTTCTGTAGTAGTCATATGATCAAAAAAAAAAAAAAAAAAAAGAAACCCAAAGTCCAAGAAACTAAAAATTAAAAAGTTGCTAAAATAAATATCCAAAATTATCAACCTTTTATTATAGCCACAAGCGAATTAATAAAAACAGTCGTTGTAGATATTATTTCTTTTTTTAGTAATTAAAAAACATCATATTATTGTTAGAACTGTAAATCTGAGAGGCCTTTAAAATTATGATGCGTATTAGAAGGCTTAAATAATTTAGAAGTTAATTCGAAAATACAATAGAATTATACCAAATTTTAATTAACAATTTCAGCTTAGTAAAATGATTGCTTTTAATTCCAATATAAATATAAAAATATCTTGTATAGTTGTGTTGAGTATGCTCTACAAACTGATATGAATTGTAATGTTCAATTACAGTGTGATGAGAAACGGTTAAACTTGTGTGTAGCAAGCTTTTCTTTTCAGTTCATTTTTTACTTCGATTTATTTTGTTGAAAATTGATTTTGTCATTAAATAAAATAGAAACTATTATTCCCTTTTTCAGCTTTTGGAAGAGAAGAATTCGACCTACATCGAATAATGAGAAGATATTTTCGGGTTTCGTTAGTACAATTTCGGATACCAAATCATTATTTTACGGGAATTGTATTAGGTGTTAAAATTAGTTAAGTTAATAAGTTAGTTAAAATTTCAATATATCTCTATAGATTCACTGCAAGAAGAAATATTTCATTTCAGTTGACAAAAGAATGCGTGAAGTGCACGCAGATAAAATGAGACATTTACTTTAATATTATCGCTATATAAAATAGGAATGAAAATTTAAATTCTAAATTGATTAATTTATGTCAAAATTTGAATTAAAAATTGAATGTAAACTTTTGCATTGTATTGCATCATCAATTCACAGTGCTTTAAAATAAGTATATAGCACAGCCCCTTAAGTTTTACTTATACATCATGTGCATAAAGGGACCAATTGTTGCTAATAAATGGAAAGTTTAAATTTATTTTTCTGAAAAGATTTTTTCATAGTGTTCAAAAGTGTTTATCATTTTGATATTTTTGTTGAATATTAGATATTGTTTTTGTAGTAAACTGGAATAAAAGTTTTTCTACGCGGATTTAAATAATTTTATTTTACTCTGGAGACTTCTTCATCACAGAAGAATATGAATAGGAGTAGATTTCAAAACCAAAGTAGATTTCAAACCAAAATGAAAGTTCAGTTTTAGGAGTAGATTTCAAAACCAAAATGAAGGCAAAACATTATTTTTGTTTAGAAGTATTCATAGTTTTAGCTTTTTTTTTGTTTAGAAGTATTCATCTTTTAATATAATAAACAGACCTGATATTATTTCATTGATTAAATATCCTTTTGCATATATTTTTTAAATATAAGTGTATCCCTTCCAGCAATTAGAACTTAAAACTCTATTAAGTTGAAGAATACTTTTTCGTGTTTTCAAATAAAATATTTTAAAGACTCAAATCCGTATAGATGATTAAACAGCATTAGCCAGAAAAAATGCAAATATACGCCATTTTTTAGAAAGAAATATTATTGCACTGAGGATAGTTGATCCGAAATCAATAAAGGAAATTTAATAATGTTACCTCAGTTATGAATAATAGTTATATTTTATGTATTCTACCTATTTTAAGTAAACGATGATGATTTGAAAAGAATTCATATCGCTCATTATAAAATTTTCATATCTTGAAGTTTGGTGATTTTTCTCCACCATAGAATGCATGATTTTTTTTTGTGCGTTTATAATTCATGACACAATTTTAGCTCTTTTGTCAATATATTTTACTTATGGAGGGAATTTTAATTAACCAAGCCCTAATATATTTAAACGACCTACAAACAATGCAACGTTATGCACCAATTTGATTTATAACTTTAAAAAACAAGTTTCAGCTATATGTAAACTTAGTATTAACCAAGTATGAAGAATTTTAGCTAAAATTTCGAAATGATAATGAAATAAACAACCCGAAAAGTAGGGTTTAAAAATGGTAAAATCATCAAAGAACCGGCAATTACACAAAATAATTAAAAATCCTAAATATGTTTAGTTATGCGGGGGAGGGGGGAGTCGAAAGAAATGTATTTTGAAATTTCTCCCGTTTGTATCTTTTTTTCTTTTATTTTAAGTCCTCTGACAGCTCTGATAGAAATGCCTAATTTAATGGAACCCCAATTCTGAAAATGGATAAAAATGAAGGAAAAAACAATTCTGAAGCCCTATAGAGAAATTACTACATTATTTACCCTACTTTCTTTTCATATATGTGTAAAACTATTTTATTCCATTTTTCATGCCAGTTATAAAGACTAATGTTAAAAATAGTCTTATTTTTGTTACAGAACCTGAATTCTATTCGAACTGTGATTACCAGCTATCATAAATTCTTGTAATTAGTTTTCTTTCAATGCAAAGCTATTATTATCGCCTTTAAACCAAGGGAAATAAAGAAAAAAATATTAAATAATACTAGAATATTTCATAAACATGAAAACATTTAAAACAAAATATTACATGGTAATTATTTTTGAATGAAGAATCATGCAAATTCAGGAAAGTTAAATGGCATCAATATTTTTCAGAAATATTGCATGTGATATGAAAAGGAATTCTATTTCACGCAGAAAATCATTAAAAAGATTAAATGGACTGCGATAAATGTGCAGAATCGTACAAAATAATTCATACAACAATTTATAAAATTGCAATTTGAAAACATTCCGGAAGGCAGTTTAAACATTTTTAGGAAAAAAAGTGATTTGAACTATACTTGTTTTGTCTTCCTTGCCTCATTCAGCGGAGTTTTGTGAAAAGACCCGACCACTCACCTAAAACTAAGGTCGGCCAGCTCTCCATCCTCGCTGTGAGTCCCTTGATAAAGATCTGATGCAAGAACATCACAGTTTCGCTGAAACGTTTAAAACGAGTCATTTCACACGAAATGAATTGTGGAATATTATGAGAAAGGAGGATTAAATCTAGGAATGATATCTCCACGTGTCTGTTTTCTTATTTGAATTTTAAAAGTAATGATAAATGAATGAATAATTGCCTTTTATAATATAGTATTCTATTTAATAAAATTAAGATGAAAGTAAATCTAACATTTTATTTAGTAACCAAAGGTTGAATGAACGTATATAAAAATCCCAAACATCACTCTGTTCCTTAAACCGTGCAGGGCATCTGAACCCTCTCGAATACCATGAAAACTACCTCAAACACTGACTCACAAACGTCCGCCCCGAAACGAAACCCGCCCCCACTCCATGCTCCTCAAATGCGAGTGGCCTCCCTCCCTCCGCTGAACCAGAGAGCCTGCTGACCGCGAGGAGAATCGCCTCTCCCCCTCTGGCACGTAAGAAAATCACTGTCTCTTTCCCTCTCTCCGCAGTCTTCTGTTCTGCCCAAAAGTCTACCACGACACACATTTCACTTTAAGGTGCCTCCCCCATCCAATGCTCGTGCCCGCTCGCGAAAGCTAGTACCGAATGCAATAACCTTCGTTTGGGCCACGATCATGAAATACGAGAAGAAGGGGTGTTTTTTTTTTTTTCATACGCTTGCACGGAGTTGGAATCTCAATTACCCAGTAAGGATCTAGATGAGAAAAGGTCAAAGATTCGAGACTCGATTCCACCAAAGAATTGCCACGTGTGAGGATCGGGTTCATGTTCTATCTTTCGGAGCCAAATACCCTTCAGCTTGTGAGGCACGGAATCTTGGTAAAAGCTGTTCCATCCAGATGTCGTCTTCCCATCTTACCGCACTCAAAAATCGCAAGGTCCATGCCAACAATAGCGCACGCCGCTTTGAAACAGGGCTTTCGTATAGCTAAATTTGAGTTCGAAATGAAATAACATTACAGTCTCCGTAAAAAGTGTAGTATATTTTTAATATTTTTTTATTGAAAATGAGAACCATTCAGAGTTAAGAGAAAAGGGGCGACCTAACGACATGCCGATCCAAATGCTAATGTCCGCTCTTAAATAAGCCATTTAAGGCAAATCTATCGCTGCGTTAATCTGGTTGTCTTGTACATCAAGTCTTTCAGGTGATCCCAAAAATATCAAATGGGTTGATATCTACTGAATAAATTTGTCCAAGTAATGAACAAGGATAGTTATTTGGATATTAATGACAAACAGCTTATCAAACAATCTAATGTCTTAGATCGTTTTTTGAAATAGTTGTGACCAACTATTTTAGACATTTTCTCAACAAAAATCGCAATTTTTGTATATAAAAACAGGTTATTGTTTTTAAAATATCAATTTGAAATGCATTTATAAAAAATGTAAGTTCAAATAATTTTCTTTTTATATTCCTGTCATTATATAAATCACGCTCCGTGAGATCACCGGCATTAAAAGTTTCATTTAATTAAAACGTGTCTATGAAATATGAAGAACAAGAAAGAAATATAACATGAGAATATAATGTACCTATTGAGGAAAATGGAATTGACTTCATCGTGCGTACAGGGAGGTTTCTGTGAGCTGGCAGCCATCTTGAACGGCCTCAAGAAGCAGGAAACCATCAACTGTAGCTGTTCCACGTATTCCTCTTCAGATTCGACCATTCGGAAAACCAAACTGAAACACAACAAGAGCACTTTAATTCACATAAATATACATACAACATAAGTTTGCAGATGACCGACAAGAAGACAAACTGAAATTTAAAGTTTATTTAGTTTTTCATGGGAGGGGTTTCATATACATAGGGAGAAAAAGGCGGAACACTTCTTTTCGTACCAGAATTAAGTGGGAGATTTTTTCCCCTTTAGTCCTTTTATTAAGAGACTCCTATGAAGAATATTTTGTCACATCGTTTTAGTAATAAAAATCATAGGTACCTTTGAAAAAAAAATCCCGTAGCATTAGGGA
This sequence comes from Argiope argentata, assembly GCA_026289955.1. Lineage (NCBI taxonomy): Eukaryota > Metazoa > Arthropoda > Arachnida > Araneae > Araneidae > Argiope > Argiope argentata. The sequence continues at coordinate 3,293,945 of JAOUZG010043327.1, read as the reverse complement.
TTTTTATTCCTTTCCTTGTAGTACGAGAATTACAAAGTAAGCGATTTTTTAAAGCGCGTGTTATATATAATTCAATAAAAACTGGGATTTGGAGCAGGAAATAAGAGAAATTTTTTTGAATAAAGTAATATGGGTTAATTTGACATAAAAAATAGGAAATGAACTAAAACTTACATTTGATTAAGAGATATCCCAATGATGACTATTAATGACATTAGAAGTAAAAATGTTTAAAGATAGGAGAAATAGTATTTACATTGGCTGTCAAACTGGAAAGGAAATACTTTGAATAAGCAGATTGAGATTTTAAAATAGCATCATAACAAATCATCGATCTAATTTTAAATCAACAAAGCATTTCTTGAAACATAATTTTAGAATTTAATGAAAATGTGGGGCAAATAATACAAGTATTACTTTACCTATGTCTGTTCCAATTGAAAGTTTTCTAAATAGTATTCGTTGTTTAGTTCTTTCTGACGACAAATATGTAATAAAATGTAAAAAAAATTTTCTTGTATTTATCATATTTTAGATTCATTTCTCTGAATTCTTTTCTCAAATTTCAATGGAAGTATTTACAGGAAATTTAAATTCCTTCTAGAAAAGTGAGGAAAAAAAATCCTAAAATGGTACTACAAATCCAAAATTTCCTTTTTTTAGAAAATATACTTTGTTCTATTACGGAATCACCAATAATATGATTCACAGAATTGTAGAATGTATACAATAACACTTATTCCTACAGATATTCTGAAATTTTAAACAGTATCCTTTTGAGTTTTCTTTTAACATGCAATAGATACGGTATGTTTAGCAATGCACTTCATTGTTTTTGGACGAAATGAACAATTTCTTAGGGAAGAGGACATAAAATTCCCAAAAGCAGCGAGTCACTTGAGGGATGGAATCTAATATCACATAGCATGAGAAAAGAGCTCCCTTGAAAAATGTGCTAAGATTTTTCCTTATTTACTCATTTTTTCAAAGTCATAGATGCATTCTTTTTTCAATACAATTAACAGCAAAATGCTTTAACTATGATCAATGATGTGTTTCAAAAAGAAACGCCGGTCGTTCAATTCGTTATCTGTCCTTTTTCTCGCCAAATGAATCTAACATTACAGTGGATCGAACTTGATGTATAAGTTACAATAAAAGTAAGTCTGATTATTATGAAGACGTGTTGATTGTCTCCACTGATTGCAAAGAAAAAGGTTGATGCGCTGCAGAAAGAACAGTTAGCCCCGCTCCTGCCAGATTTTATGAAATTATATTCTGAAAAGGGGGTAGATGCATTTTGCAGCATTTTTCAAAATTCAGTTAAAAATTAAGAGAAACTTGCATTTTTCTGCGAAAATTCCTATTCAAAAAAGAATTTTTATACTAATTTAAGAATTAAAAAAGTAATTTTTTGTTATAGTAATTTAATTAAGCTTTCAAATTAAATTTTTTTTGTATATAATGTTTATAATATTTTTTCATAGTTGCAATGGCATTAAAAAGGCTTTCATTGTTTCATCAAAATTTTACTTTGTTGATTTTCAATCATTTTTCAAGGTTGAGGAAGAAAACTTCTTTTTATTGTCTATATAATTGTTGGAGGAATAAAAAAAAATGAATTTACAACATTGTCAAAATGAAATTGCGAATCAAAGAAACGTATTAAATAGACAATTAATGCACTAAATGGGGTTGTGCAGTCATAGGACGAGCTTCCACTAAGTAGGCCCATGAGTACAATAAACAGAACAGATTCAAGACTATAAAATTATATGATTTTATATCCACTAAAGTAAAAAACTAAAAAGTATTTTATTGAAGGAATCATCAATAAATTCTTCATGAACATTTCAAGTATTATTAAATTTTAATAGCATTCCCGTGGAAGAAACTGGCCATCAAAAGTGGCCAGCTACTAGTAATAATCAATCAATCGCATTCAGTGTGTTTGCATTATTAATGTGGAGGAAGAGTGAGATAATTCGAAGTTATGTGGTTTCTTTTCTCTGCCTGTTGAATTTTAAGTATCGAGACAAAGTATAATAATATCGTATGCAATACCATAGTAAAAGAGAGGTTTTGTTACCTCCAAAAGGTGTAAATTAAAAAAAATGATAGATCTATTAATTCCTGACAGTAAAACTCGAAAGTTTAGTGTATATGCTATAAAATAGAAGCATTAATAAATAATATTCTTTACGACTAACATATTATTCATTACATATATTGTAATATAAATAAAAAAATAGTAAAAAAAGCCGCTAAAAATCCAACTGCCATTTCTTGTTATGTTAAAATCCGTTACCCCTTTTCTCCTCACCTGTTCCGTTTCCGCATGCTCTCGGCGTGGGGCGAACTTATATACTCTGCCACGATTTGTTTCCATCTGCGCCTGCAAAGCCAGCCTCGGAAAAAACTCTGGACCTGGAAGAGAAAAGGAAAGAAAATCAAATATCTTGTGATTTTCAATTCGAAAATAGTAAACAGGAATTCTATTCCTCTCGGCATCCAATTTCCCATTCCACGAAGAGAATTCAATTGTTTTCTCTCCTTCTTGGACTCTGCCATTCTCTCGAAAAAAAAAGTTTATAATCTTTTTTTCCAATGTTCTGTTTTTCTTGCTACAATATCTTCTTTTTATCGTTAGGCAGTAGGATGTCATTTATTTTTTAAATCGCATTTGCAGGAGCAGAACAAGTCGGCAAAAGATGATATCTCTTTTTGCCATCGTTTTGAAAAAAGGTCAGCAATAATTGTTTAAAACGTAGAATATTGGGTTTTTTCCCGAGAGTATTGAGAATTTAAGGGGTTTTACTCAAGTTTAAGTAAAAATTGTGCTCTTAAGGTAATGTATATAAAAATATAATAATGTATATAAAAGAAGTGTTCCTCCGTTGTCAAGAAAATTAATAAACATGATTTGCAATTAGCAAGATAATATAAATATTTATTGTACCTTCTATCAAAATATTAAATCTGCGTAAATATTATTTGAACGCTACCTTTTTAAATCCAATTCATGCCACTCTGAATGTAAAAACACAAAGGAAAATTTATAAAAATAAATTTAAGCTTTGCTTTATATCTTTGAAAAAAATGAGAAGACTGACACAATTCAATCAGTTGAAGAAAGTCCAGGATTTTCCAGGACGGGAGGCCTCTCCGGACTGGGAATGCCCCTCTCGAGAGCCGAGGCGACACGCCAACGCTGTCGAAAACAACGTCTGCCATTACTATCGAGTAAAGACTCTACTGCCTGTCTGCTCTCGATATTTACTGTCCCAGCTGGTGGGGCGCCTCTGCTAGGGTAGTGAAGGATGCTTTCTGGGGGATACTTGGGACCCGCTCAGGGTGAAACTCCTTCGATTTCCAACAGCTGCTCGAGGCTGTTGGTAAGCACACATTTTATTGGAGAAAGTTTTGAGAGAAAAAAATTGCATTGCGGTGGTTAAACATTTTTGTGATCATACAAATGGCACAATAATAAAATCTCGGACGGTTCCCGCATCGTGATCTGAATGCCTCAGATGAGTGCTTTTCAACCCATCGTATTTTCAAGTCACCCTAAACATTTTCTGCTCAAATTTTGGATTACGCAGTATGAATCTGCATACATCGCTATACCACTTCAATTGAAATGAAATGCATTTAAAATCGGATTGTTAACATTTTATTTATAATCTTCCGAATTATTTAAGACAAATAGGCTTAGAATCGTAATGCCCGTCACTAAAATACAGTAGCTATTTAAATTATAAAAAAATTTAGCTATCCGAAATCTTAACGATATTCTGTAGTGCATTCCGTATACGCATACAGAATATCTGTGCGTATTTTGAATACGCACAATACTTTCGTCAGAGATTACATAAAAAAGGCATTTTAAATATACAATAAAATATTCTAAAAGGAAATAGAATTAGTCAGATCATAGACTAACATATAAGAATGATTGAAAGTAGGATCTGAGAACAATTAGGTGGCCGCCCGGCTGAAGTCCTGGAACAGCGTAATCGAAACCTGCACCCAATTCTAACCGATACTAAAATTTCGAAACTTTAGACGAGGCCATCCCAGAATATCGTACCGAATAAACGAAAATGTATCCCTGAGAGACTTAACTGAAAGAAGTGAACGTTACCTTCTTAATCTTACGAATTTCTTCGCTCTCCTCCTCCTCCGATTTACTTGGGGTCAGCCGCCATTCTCGCTTCAGAGCATTAAGCTGCGTGGAATGAAAAGTTCAATTCAACAGAATGTCAATTTTCAGAAAGAAAGGAAACATATCAAAATTGTCTAATCATTTGGCATTTTGTATCGATTAGGATCAATTAGGATATATATATATATATATATATACATACACTGAAACAATTTTAAAAGAGGTAAATTTAATAAATTGCCATTTTCATAATCAATTAGAAAGATACACAAATGTATTAAGAGAGCGCGTATGCTGCTATTCCTAACGACATAGTGGAACTAAGAAGAATAAAAAACAGATATTTGTAATTGAAAAAATGAGAAATCCGGCCTGATGACTTTCTCAAGGGTCACCATCAAGCAAGGACTCCAATAAAAAAAAACGGAATTTTTTTCTGTAAAGAGTTAGACTATTGTCTAAAAAATCAGGCCGGATTTCTCATTTTTTCAATTACAAATATCCATTTTTTATTCTTCTTAGTTCCACTATGTCGTTAGGAATAGCAGCATA
>JAOUZG010043327.1:3249877-3278893 GCA_026289955.1 Argiope argentata | reverse complement strand
ATATATATATATATATATATATATATATATATATATATATATATAATCAGAGTTTTTGATTTATTTTAATAAATTGTGTCGGAAGTACTTGTAAAAAAAGGGTTATAGCTTAAGGTTTCAATTCTATTAGAGTGAGAATTAAACTTGCCGCTAATTTAAAGAACAGTAGGTTTTGCACGCATATTGTTATAAGAGATTAATAAATAAATACATTTTGTGTTAACTGAGATGTTCCCGAGGATGAAAATTGTCAAAATTATGGATGTAAACGTGGATTTTTTCGCAAGAAACTTTTATATATAAAAGAAAATTTACGACATATAGAACGAATGTTTTATTTTAATTATAAAACAAAGTAAAAAAATTGTTAATGGAAAATCGAACATTAATTATGATGTTACTGTTTTTAAATTCACAACCACAAACAGATATGCCAAGAAAATATTATTCTAAAACTCTTCAAAAATTAACCTAATACAGGAACTTATTTTAGTTTAAATATATAGCTAAAAGTTAAAGTATAAAGATAAAAATTTAAGAAAGACATGAATGTAGTTTAACTTGAAAATCTAAAAAAGATATATGATATTTTACATGGTAAATAATTTAATATTATTACGCATAAAAAATTAGGGATTTGATATATCCAAAATGTTTGTTGTATAAGATTACAGATGCATGTCATGAGTAAAATCAACCTGTACCGCAATTGGAAGAAAATTAGGAGGAGGGGAAGAACTGAATCATACTATCATACTGTTAGGTTCATTCTGAAAAGATAATTCTTCATTGGGAAGATAATTCGCAAGATTATTCTTTTCAAGTCTATGAAAATTGTTCCCTTCTATTCACGAAATACTGTCCTTTTATTACATTGAAACAGAAAAATCATTGTTTGAAGGTATAAATTTTTTCTCAAAATTATAAAAGCATTTATTATATGCGCTTAGTGCGGTGCAAAAGATGACTTTCCGACGACAGCGAAGTCACTCCCCCCGCATCTGCGGCGAGAGGCGATTTCCGTCCCTTGCGGATTAGAATCATCGTCTACCTTCCTCACGAGCGGTTGGATTCAATTTGAAAACGGACAGAGATCCCAGCGGATACGACCCGGCTCACGGATGCGTGGACATTCTCTAGAAAAATATGTTCAGAAGTTTCGAATCTATTAAGACAAATTGTTCAGACTTTAGTAAAAAATGAAACAACATTTTAGTGCTTTACATCGAAGAGAATAAAAATGTTTTCTTGAAAAATTTGAAAAAAGCAATGAGCCTTACTTGAATATGTTTATGAAAGAACGTTGAAAATGGATTTTAAAATTTGAAAAAAAAAATTAATTTTAAGATGCATATCTTCAATATATATAGTGGCAGTAATTAGACTGATGTCAAAACTGTTTTTAATTACGTGAATGTCTCCGTCAGAAGCGGATTGACTTCGTAATCCTGTCAAGGTCACGAGAAAAAGAAAAGGTCGTTTCTTACCTTTCCGCTTGTGTTTATGTTCCTTTCTTGATTTAGAGGTGGCCAAAGGAAGGACGTTTCAGCGCGCAGAGGGGCTGACCAGAAGACGACGAAGACTTTTACGAGATAAAAAGGTAATTAAGAAAGGAATTCGTATTTTTCTAGTTTTAACAGTGTACAAATTAACGGTTCAGAGGGTGTTTAAGTATGGAATGACGCAAGTTATCTTGATTACAGATGAAAAACATCAGCAATTAGCGGATGGATTTAATAGTCTGTTGTAAATGTTTATGTTAAAGTTTCCAAAAAGGGTTGTCCAAAATCTGCTATTAATATTTTATGAAAATTTAAAAAAAGGTTGAAAAGTCGATTTCAGAATGTTGATAAGGAAGATATATTTAGATGAAAAATTAGCATTTCAATCACAAACGATGAGTATGCAATGTCTTGAAATATATAAAGTATTAATAATTATTTTTTGTAATGCAAACATTTATTGGTAAGACTTGAAGAAAAAATTGAAGGACATCTGACTATGAAAACTTGGAATTATGATAATGAATCTATAAAAATAACTGCCTATTTTTTTTACTAATATTTTTTGAAATTTAGAAAATTAACTGAAATATTTATGACAAAAGATTGTCACAAGTTTCTAAACAATTATTCTTCTTGTTATAGGTGTGGAGATATAAGAGATTATACAAATAATTATATCACCAAAAAGTTTTTAGAATTCAACCTTGATCATTAAAGTATTGAATAAAATGTACACGTTTTTGTCTTACCAAGTGCCTACATAAATAATTGGGTTTCTGATAATTTTAAATAAAATTTATTTATTTGCTTAATCAGGACTTCCACATGAAAAAAAGGAGGTTGGATATCCTGGTTGATAAGGTGTTGAATTCGCAGCCCTTGGGCTGTGAGTTCGAACCCGCCAGCCGAAGATTCTCAGTGTGCGTTTGGTGGCTGGGTCACATTAAATCTCCCATGGTTTCAAAGTTTTCCATGTCGATAGTAATACTATTAGGGGTACTGGTTCAGAGGTAATCTTTCTCTGTTCCAAATCTAAATTACGATCTGAGGATGAGAGAAGGAAATGCTTGAAGGAATTCCGTCACGTAAAGAGGGTTTGTGATTGTATGAACTATAAGTCATTTTGTCCTCAGGTGCTCAAGGTTCCATAACCTCAGAAGCTACTGCACCCCTCCATTCGTTGTGAAGCGGGGCAACAGTCATGAAGAAAATGAAGTGATTTGAGAGAAAGTAGGCAAATATCGAGCATAATTACCTTTCATCGCTAATGGCCGACCCTCCGAAAGAGTTCACTGTATCTGGAAGCATCTCGCAAACAGTTTTCATTTCGCGTCTCTCGAAGGTGATACGTTATAGCGATGTTTAAAATACAGTTATTGATATTTCAACTCAATAAACAGATACTGACTCATTAGGGCTACATTTTTAAGAGGTTTTAAAAATTATTCACTGCTCAAGCGTGATGCATTTTCTTCTCAGAATATGAAAGTAAGTTGAGAGAATTCGGTGATGGAATTCCTGTGAACAACCCGAACATTCTAATTCTAACGCTTTCCTCAAAAATTAATGAATGTTTAATAAATGGGTGAAAGTTTTAATTTCTGCGCAAATTCAAGATCAAGCTCATAATAAAATATTTTTTCTGAAAATATGAATTTTTGTATGCATCTTTATGTCGAATAATTTATGCATCAGATATGAAATGTGTATAATGTTTAAATAGTAAACTTTTGGTTAAATTATGTTAAAATGGATAAAAATTGAATATTTAATAGCGATCTATTTAATGAGTCGACGAGAAAAAATAAACCAACCGCATCGGAAAACCCTTCAAAGGCTAATATTTGTTTTAATCTCTATTTTCGTCAAAGATTTTTTGATCCAATTTGCAAGACACATCATTTCTTTAGAAAAATGTAATTAAATTTTAATTCTTTTTATCTCCTATTATTGAGATAAATATGCAAAATTTTGCCCCCATAATTAACTATAAAGAAAAATCAAATATAATGACAATTGAAATATGCACCATTTGGCAGATGCAAGTATCTTAAGCAGTTGAAGATACTTAATAAGATGATAATAAAAAATATGGTAAATGAAGTTTTTGTAACATTAAAAGGGAAATTCTTTGAAAAAATTATTTTCATGAATAATTTAAAAAATATTTTGAAAATCTGCGTCAAATTTACGGTTTCCTTTTAAGATGAAATTTAAATTATTTTAAATACAGGGAAAGAAGGGCACAATCCCCGAGACAAGCAAAAGAATAGTATTTTTTCACCTCGTCCGGAGGCTTGCTCAGAGAATCCCACAATATGGTCAACAAACTGAAAGGTGTGCCGAAAGGAAAAGGGAAGAGCAGCGTTTTAGGAAGTGGGCACCAGATGTCGCTGGGAGTTCTGCCAATCCTACAAGATTTGCAAGAGCATGCGATGCTTCGTGGGGAGCTGGAGAGGACTATATTTAGCACATTTTCCCGGGCTCAGACGCTCCCTGCCTCCCTGACCGACGCGCGAGCTGTGTTGTCGCACCGAAAGGAGTCGATTCTTCCGAGGGTGCGGGGGAGAGGGGGGGGGAAGAAGAAGCGAAAAAAGGAGAGAGAGAAAAAAAGTCCATTCTTTTTAATGGAGTACTCTTTCTTCTTCTTTCTCTTCAAAGATCTGTAATTTATTTTCTACTTCAAAGATTATTTCATTTTTTTAATGTAAAGATTTTATCAATATTTTTTTTCTTCTAAATCTGGTTTTCCTTTTTCTGCCCAGCCACAAATCCCAAATCTTTATTCTTCACGTTAAGCTTTCTTTTTTTTAAAAATCTTATTTATCTAATCTACACGAATTAAATGAAAAGAGAAATAAATTTTGAAATAAAATTGAATGATTTATCTTAAAAAATATTTGTAATTAGGAAATAAATTCTTAAATTCTTCATTTTTGACAAACATTTCGTTTAGCATTACAGGATGTTATTTGACTTTTAATATGAATAACTACATTTGTTTATTAAGCCTTAGTGAGGCTATATTTTGAAATGTTCTATGAAATAGCCAGTGCCTTTTAAAATATCGAAATGTCTTTCTATTATTTTTGATTAATTTTTCATAAAGTATACAGTTTTTTTTTTGTTTATAACAGAGGAATAAATTTCTTTCAAAAATCTATTTTTTTGTCATAAAAATTTTATAAGAAATTTTATTATATCATAGCAGTAGAAAGTGTTATAACCTGTAAATAAGAAATTATGTAAAACCTAAAGAAATAATCACTTCTATACTTTAATTGGATATTCATTGGAGTATTTCAGAGCTCGCTGAGACGGCGTGGACAGTTAGAAAACGAAATCTCATTGGGCAAGATGAAGTGATAGATTTATGATTCGAGTTATGATTTCTTCAGATTTATTCGGGAATCATCTCAAATTTATGCGGCGGCCATTTCGTAAAATAACATTTTTTAAATCAAAATATTTGCAGAATTTTACAATACATTAAACATTTTTTTAAAAATTCTTTGTTGTATATTGGATATTTCCATGCTTATTTTATTTTACGCGTAGATCAAGCATTATTAATTTAATATATAATAACAGTTACAAAAATATAATAGTTTTCAATACATACGAGTTTCAAAAATATTTCATATTCTTACATTCCTTTTAGAACGCTGAAAAACAGTCAATATACTAATATATATTTATTTAAAAACTAATAATTGTATCTGATAAAATTATTTTTGATTTTATGATTGTGAATATAAAAAAAAGGATAATTAAGATCATAATACTATGATTCATTTTTTTACAGTTATGCGTCTATTCTTTTTCAACAAAATATGAAAATGTTATGCAACTTTAATAGTGAATGATTGGAAAAGAGATGTGCTCTCTATATCAGATTATCAGGGGATGAGAAAACTCCTTTCCCCCCCTCTACGTTTGTATTTAGATAAATGCTGTTTATCCCATCCAATTCGAATTATTACGTTAAATTTATTCCTTTATTTATTATTCCATTAAGAAAAGCGTTCTTACATTAAAACTATGTTTAGAAAGCAGATTTCAATTGTTTTTTATAACATTTAGTTATCGCTTTTAGTTACTTTATTCGAAATCTCGAACATTCTTTGGAGATAAAAATGGCTCAAGACGAGTGAATGCGAATCGGTGGAGCCCCCCCCCCTCGAAACGTCTTTATGAGCCTTGCTTAAGAACTGTGCGAGATTCAGCCGCCGATTGTTAGCTGTGGCAGGGCGCGGACGTTTTCCACCGAAAGACCCCCGCCCAACTGCGGCCGGTCCCACTCGAGGGTCGTGAAGCCACATCGACAGAAATGCGATTCGTCTTCAGTTCATGAGAACTTCCTCAAAGGCTCAAATGTGTCCCTCCTGTTGGGGAAACACTGAGGCGGGCGGATGGACTGATTCGTTGATTGCGGTTTTATGGCATGGCATATGGCTCTCTGGGAGAGGAACACTTCCGCAGGAAGAGGGTCCGAAAGCAAACAAATTAGAAGATACTACAGGTGTTATACATTTATTTTAAAGGAAATCCTCCCCCTTCTTCCCCTTAAAAAAAGATAAAACGTTTAGATTGCGTACAGAATTATATGAATTTTGAAACGTGCAAAAATATACTAATACAACGTATAAAAAATGGTTTCAAACGACATCAAAAGCTTCTATAAAAATCATTTTTTACGAAAAGTTTGTAAATACAATAAGAGCAGGGAATATTAAGTTACTCAAATGAACCGAGGGAGGAGGCAAAAAAATCCATGGTTTTTGAATTTTAAAAGAAATCTTTGCAACGGAAACAGTGGGATCACCTCTCAGTGAAGCAGGTGCCGTTTATCACAACACTCCGAAGCCGATTCGAAATGTATTAAAAAGATAAAAATCCAATCCGAGCCATAAGATGATTTATTTTTTATTACCTGAGCTCTTTCGCTTATGATTGGTGATTCATAAAATGCTCCTCAGATGCGGACGAAAAGAGAGGCTCTCTCGGAAGACTCGTCTCTCATTATCTGGAGGTAATTTCCGGTCCCGCGGAAGTTATCTTTTCCGCAACAGCAAGAAACCTGCAGATAAATCTGGAGAGGTAAACAAAGTTATCATCTCTGCTGAGGTGCATGGGATCCCGATGCCTTTCTGTTGCCTCAGTATTTATCAAACAGAAGTCAGCTGAGTCAATAATTTATGATGGGTTGAGAAAAGTACGCAAGTAACCATTTATATTGTGTTCATTACTCTACATCAATAATGCGTTTTTCAAAAATATTTTTTTCGCAATTTTTTTCTTTCTACTTTACGTTGTAAAGAGGCAGCAGTGCAATCGTCAAAAGATTCGAACTCCAGATTTCGAAATAGACCAGCATTTCACATCTCGCAGAGTTTGAAAAACACATTATTAGAAAACGTGAATCTGTCAGAAAGATGACTCAAAACAACTTTTACCCAGAAGTCTTCAAATTTGGAAAAAAGTCTTCGTGTGGATTTCCATCAGGTGTTGGGCACTATCCATCTGAAGAAACTTTGTCCGACGCAGCGCCGAAGGGTGCGAGGCGGATTCGGCGCGCGCGTTTGCCATCGATGAAGCGCAGGCCAGTGAAATTCCGAGTCAAATCCAACTGAAGAGGCGGCAGTCTGTGCTTTCAGAAACGAGACATACAAATCAGAGGCCTTTCCAAATACGATGTGGGATTTTGCACTCATAAGTACGGTTCTTTGTCAATTTTTGTTTGAATCGATTGGGGAACACACGAATTCTATTTTCGTGTACTATTAACTTCACACTGAGGAGTCATTGCTCAAAGACGGCCAGTGATCACATGTTTTCCATCTCCCCTCCTCCCATTTCATGATTCTTTTGCGCCAGTACCATTCAAGGCATTCCCTGGAGTACGCGAGAAAGTTTAGGGAAGGATCCTTCCAGGTTGGCTACAATGGATCTATTTACTGCTTTTTACTTTCTCATTTACGATTTAAACTATTACAATAGTCAAAACATCTCAAACATCTCAGGCCACAGCGGGTCCAAAAGCATTTTCATTCCGAGTAGGTTTGCGTGCATGTTCAATAATCAAACTTGAAATGTGGATGAAATGTGGTATTTGAATGATCAAAATTTTAAATTGAGGTTAAAATAGGTTTGAGGTTTAAATAAAACCTCTCAAAGGAAAATGCATCTATCTGTTATGTCATAACTCAAAAATATAATCCTCTAAATAGATGGAATTTGATTTATTCAATAGCGCCTCAGAGAAATATATGAGATCAAATGCATTTTTGAGACTTAATGACTCAAAAATAATTTTATAAGAAGAGGTGCCATTAAGTTGTAAGTTATTCGAAGGATAATTTAAACAACCTTTATTATGGATATTTCTTTTAATAGTGTTGTTAAAAATGAAGAAAAAGGGAAATAATAACGCACACAGACATTATCACTTATAGCAGGAAATATTCTACTGAAATTTCAGTGTTCCTTAGCTCTTATTATGTGATTGGATCGTTTCTTCAATTAATTAGACCTTATTGTTTTGTTACTTCTTCGCAATGGGTTTCTTTAGACTACTGCTCAGATTGCCGATTGAATCACGATCTGAATTGTTTCCAGATCCTTCCCGCAGTGCAATTAGACGGTCATGGAACCCATTTTTACATACAATATCAACATGACACGAATCTTTCTGAAGATCCGCCTTTATTAACTGTGAAATGGCCATTTGGGGAAGGAAGAATTTTCGAATCAAGCATTTCCTTCATGTTTTAGGAGCATTTAAATTTCCATTAATCAAACCAATCCTGCCACATTCCATTTCCTAAGACTAATCCGGTGTTTTAAAGCAACAACTCATTTCGGGATCTTCTTTCATTCTTCATTTTACATATTTCATACCAAATAATGAGATTTTGATCTCATCATTACAAATCATTTAGTTGCATCGTTTTGATGAAAAGTTAACAAAGGTTTTATCTAGTTCAATAGTACAATCTTCATTTAGGATTAATAAACGACCTTTTGCGAATAATTCTTGCATTAAAATTTTATTCTTACCGTCTACATTGAATGGTTCTCGCAATTAATTTCTTACCGCATTTCGTCATTTCATTTTGCGTGTTCACAAAGAATTTTTTTTCTATGATGCGAAAGTAGTTTTTAAACTATTCTGTGATCACTTGATTTTGTATCCTCTTTCTCACTTTTACCAATTTAATTTTGTAGTGACTGAGTTTCTTTAAATCAGAATTATCATCTTTGAAAAGAACGACAACAGAACCTTGTTTAAATTTGCGCTTTTGGTTGAACTGCTTTACGGTATTAGGGCCAACGCTGCTGCATTGGCCGGCTTTCAAATATCCAAAATGCACTTTTAAAAAAATATGTTCATACTCTGCGCCATTACCGAGGTGTTTATTTTATTTTTATTTTTTTTATTGAGAAATGAAATCTACATCGGATATCGGGCTGAATCCGTCCGTGTGTCGAGACACTCGCGGGCACGTGGACACGGCGACTCAGCTAACCACCATTCGATAAATGGTGTTGTACACCTGAATCGAATTCTGGTTCAAGTCGTTTGAAAGTAGAATATACAGAATGCGCATTGGTTTGCTTCACTAGAATAAAATGCCTTTAAAACTCATATTGAAATAATATAGGCAACGATGAACACTGCCCACCATGCTCATTGAATTCATGAATATATCAGAATTATAAAAGCTTTGTTTTTTTTTCCTATAATTAGAAGTTTTATTTTTAGATATGGAATTGAGACATTATTTTTATATCCCTTCCCATTCATAGCTTCGGATGAAAATAAAACGCGTCCCTCGCTTGACTCTCTGTTGCCGGCACGTGTGTCGCAATTAAAGAAAAAAGTCTGACTGGTGAGTAAGAAAAAGAGGCACTTAATTTTAATGATAAAAATTGTTATTATAATACATGTTAAAAATTTGGCTGGTATTAATAACATTACTTTCTCTAACTCCGGTTATTCCTAAATATAACTCGTTTTATTAAGCTTAAGGCGCTTATTATTAATAATATCCTACTAAAGATAATGATCACAATATATCTACCCAATATTGAGCACATATAATCAAAGATTTATTAAATTTTTAACGTCACTTCTATTCCAAGTAAATGTGATCTCTGTAATCGAAGACTGAGTGTCGTTTTCATTCACATACCGTAAAAACCAATTGGATCTAAATTCACAACAAGGGATGAATGAAGTTAAAATCTTTAAATTAATTATTTGATACGTACGTTTAGGGATGATTTGATAATGATTGAAAACGTCAGAAGAGAGCATTGCCATTGACCATGCATAAATGCAGAAAACTGTTTAAATCCTAGGACTTCCTTGTCAGGAAGTGTGTGCGGCGTTTATTACAAAATTATACTCGCAGAAAGACGAAGCAATTGAAGTTGAATGAAATAATTTTAAAAGATAAATTTTGGATATTTTCCGCTTTGAGCCAATAAGTTTATAACTAGATATATTTTCGTAGTTTTGGTATCAAAACTGCACTTCCGGATTTCATTCCCCTGGCATTTTTTATTTACCATTTACCTTGCAGTATCTTTAAAACGTTGATGAATTAGACACAGAAATGAGTTTTCTTCGCCATTTCCTACGCCTTGTTTTCTTTGAGTGTTGCTCGTTTTCTGAGCAAAGAAGACTCTTTCTCTCTTTCTTTTTAAGATGCCAAATAAAAAACATATAAAGGCATTTTTTTCCAAGATTTTCTTCAAAATGAAAACAAAATGGAATATGCAGAATTTTTTATAGAACTGATGTACATATTATTTTCAAGTAAGTGCTTAGTGATTTATTTTACTGTTGACATTAGACACGTCTTTGCATCGATATGAAATGAAATATTATGTTTGCATTTTATTTGTTTAAAGAAACTATTCATTGTATTTGGACAAAGTTGGGCGAGCGATAAACAGTGAAAATGAATAATTAAACGAGCAAAAAATGATTTCATTAGAAAATGCAATTAAAACAATTTCATTTCATCACACATCTTATTAATAAAGGACAAAACAAAAAACAGATGCATCGGCTATATTTTCCCCTGCCTCCAAAATGTGCAGTGAAAAATAGCATCTGCTGAAGAGTCTCGACAACGGAACGTCACAAAAGGTCCCTGAAGAATATTCGAAGAGACGGAGGAGAAATGCTTTAGAAGCGATAAACGCGAAATGTGTCTGGTAAGCCTCTACGTAGTTTAAAAGAGGAAGAAAGAAGTCGAAAATTAGATGTGCTAATTAATCAGATGATAGTTTAAATAATCTCAACGGTGATCTCCACTTTTATCCTCCGTAATACTTGCTATTCTAAAATTCTTTTTTATTCATTCGTTAAAAACACCGTACTTGGAGACTTAACACTCTCATCACATTGCTTTCTCAATGAGTCTGTGCACATCTTAAAAACTGATTCTCCCTTGCCACCATTGCTGCAGCTTCGAGAAAAAACTTGCTAAATTCGCCATTTGACTTTGCACATGCATTTTCAGTCCATATTTCGTATACGAGAAAATAAGAAACGATTCAGAAAAATTATTTTAGTATAAAATGTGTAATAAATTATTTTTTCCTACTCCTTTTTGAAAAGTGCAATTTCAGCTCTTTACAATAAAAAAATATCCAAAAAGCTAATAAGTTTAAAAAGAGAATATATGTTATGCTCAACCAGAGCAACCACCAGCTAGCCTCACGCTCAAACACTTCAACTTCTCCCTGTAACTCCTAACTGCAACTGCAAACTTTGGGCGCCACAAAAAGCAGAGAGAGAGAGAGAGAGAGAGAGAGAGCGGTTACGAACGATGTGCTGAAAGAATCCAGACTTATCAGCTAGATAATATCCTTCGAGCTGAAGGGTCCCTTTTGCTCGAACGGTATATCGCTCGGCTACTGGCTCAAACGTCGCAGGTTCGTACCGCGACCTTCACTTGCTACAGGCTTATGCCCAACGATGCTTTGTCTTCAATGTCCACCCGCTTTAATTGCTTGTCATTGTCCCTACTTGTTGTGAACGTCCCCTGTTCTTATTAAAATATTTATTCATAAAAACGAGCCATTATTGTGTAGGAACAGCTCACCATCAACATTTGGGGGCTCGGTCTCCTTAGTCCTAAATTTTGAATCCACCCCTAGATTAGCCGCCTAAAAAGAACAAGTGTATTCTTTGCGTGTTCCTAATACGAATAAAGCTGATGGAAAACCTAGCTTTTGGATTACATTAAAAAGAATTAAGACGAAAATGAAAATTAAACTACAACCGACGCCGGAACGACGAAAGCGAAAGTACAACGTTCAACTAAGCTGTGAGTCTGTTCCAATATATTTTATTATCTGTTGTAAAGAAAGTTTTCATAATGATCAAGCTTGAAGACATTCCTTTTGTTGCAACTTTTTTAAAAACTGCTCCGACTAAAAATGTTAAGTTGCTTTTTAAAATGATATTTGATGATAACATCGATCACAATTCACGTCAAAAGTTACGCCATATTTCTGGTTTCCCGAAAGATTTTGATTTGACAAAACACAAGGAATCTCAGTCAAAAGATTATAAACTGTCTGATTTAATAATTGTATGTAATAGTTTAAATTTAAATTGTTCTGGCTCCGAAAAAGAATTAATCGACAAAATATTCGCTAGCCTTGCAAATTTATCGCTTTTAAAAGATTCATACGAAAACGAATTCTCAGATGAATTATTGCCGTAGATCCCGCCTAATCAAAATAATTCTTCGCGTCATAGTATCCAAGGTCATGAAGATGAAAATTTCGCTTACGCAGCCGAAAGCGTTCTGTCAGCGCAACAGTTTTATTCAAAACGAAACGATGATTCGTTTTTGTTGAGAGAAATGATTTTGACTTTAAGACATTTTTCAGGAACTGATACTTATGGAATTGAAAATTTTTTTCGAGACGTCGAAGAGAATTTTGTTTTTCTTTCTAACATTACAGAAGTGCAAAAAATAATTTGCGTTAAACGATTATTAGATGGTCCTGCATTGAAATTTGTTCATACTTTGCGTAATATTGTTACTTTTAAGGCCTTGAAGAATGCTTTATTAGAAGAATTTTCGGATAACATTTCATCTTTTGATGTGCATAAAGAAATGCAACAGCGCAAATTAAAACCTAATGAATCTCTATTTGAGTACCTTTTGGCAATGCGCGAAATCGCTTCGAAAGGAAATTGTCTGATGGATGACCATCCGATTATTAAATATTGTACTAGAGGAATCCCCGATTCCGATAGAAACAAAACTATTTTATATGCATGTAAAACTATGTCGGAATTTTAAGATATATTAAAGATATATGAAAATGTGTTTTATGCTCAGAATAAAATGCACCAATTTGATAATTTTGATAATGATAAAGGTATAAGTGTTCGACATGCTTATTTTGTAAATAATAGAAAACATGCAAACATGTGTGTATACTAAACCTGAAGTCAAATCTGAGCATGTTAATGAGCTTACTGCTGTTGATCCCAAATTTGGCATGCATAAAATTATTAAAATTGAAGGTTTTACATTTGATTCTCTTATTGATTCTGGTAGTTCTGTAACTTTAATTAATGAAAAAGTGTACCAAAAACTTGGTAAGCCTGTCTTGAATTCTACCAGTATAAAATTGATTGCTTTTGGTAAAGGTCAAATACAACCCATTGGTTCTTTTAAAGCTACTATTGAAATTGATAATACTTCTTTTGTAACAGATGTTTTGGTTATTGACAATTCTTGTATGTACTTATATGTTATAATTGGTGTGTACATTTTGAAACAAGGTGAATTTAGATTAAGTGCTAATGGTTTTGAAGAAATACCAAAACAAGAACTCTTTATTAACTTAATTGATATTGGTGTATCCAACGATCAAATTGACTTGCAACATGTTCCTGTTAAATTTCGTACACAAATAGTTGATATAATTCATGATTACAAACCTGTTAAAAACGAAACTACTGATATAAAGTTAAAGATAGTCGTTACTGATGATTTACCAATTGTACATAGATCTCGTAGGTTTTCTTTGGCAGAAAAGTCCGAAATTAACAATCAAATTAATAAATGGTTAGCTGAAAAAGTTATTCGACCCAGTTCTTCCGATTACGTTTCACCTATTGTTTTGGTTCGCAAGAAAAATGGTTCTACCCGTCTTTGTGTAGACTATCGTAAATTAAATCAGAAGATAATCAAAGATCGTTTTCCAATTCCTTTGATAGAAGATGTGATCGATAAGTTACAGTCAGCTAAGATTTTCACAACATTCGATCTTAAAAATGGTTTTTTCCATGTCCCTATCGATGAATCTAGCAAAAAATTTACAGCCTCTATGACGGATCAGAGACTCTGAGTTCAATGTGGCACCTTTTGGACTTTGTTTGTCTTCTGCTGTTTTCCAACGTTTCGTTAATCTTGTTTTATGCGACTTACTCAGTGATGGTACGATTCTCATTTACATGGACGACATAATAATTCCCTCCGAAACCATCCCAGAAAATATTCAGAAATTGCAACGTGTTCTTAATACTACTTCAAAATTTGGCCTTGAAATTAATTTTAACAAAAGCCAATTTTTACACTCAAAAATTGAATTCCTTGGATATTTGATCGAAAATGGAACAATTAAACCTTCCCCTGACAAACTAAAAGCAGTTAAGTATATTCCTGAATCAAAATCACTTAAACACGTCCAACAATTTTTAGGGTTAACTGGATATTTTCGCAAATTTATACAGTCTTATTCGATCATCGCTAAACCACTCAGCGATTTATTACGCAATAATAACTCATTTACCTTTGGCGACACACAACGTAATGCCTTTCTCCAATTAAAAGACGCTCTTTCTTCTGATCCCGTTTTGTAAATTTTCAATCCCAAAGCCAAATTACAACTCCATACCGATGCTAGTAAATACGGTTATGGTGCCATATTGCTGCAAGAAGCTGACGACGGACATTATCACCCAATTTACTACACGAGTAAGAAAACTTCCCCACACGAAGAAAAGTATTTCAGCTACGAGCCGTTATTGAAGCTCTTAAAAAATTCCGCCATTTCTTGTATGGTACTAAATTCAAAATTTTTACTGACTGCTCCGCCTTTCAGCAAACGATGAACAAAAAAGACGTAACGCCTAAATTCGCTCGATTGGCAATTTTCTTAACTCAGTTTGAGTACGAAATCATACATAGACCAGGTGATCAAATGAAACATGCAGATGCACTAAGTAGACATCACGTGATGCAGATCTCACACGACGAAATTACTTTCAAAGTTAAAATCGCTCAAACTAACGATGAATTCATAACCACAATAAAACAGCTTTTAGATCAAGGTAAAATAAACGAATTTGTGTTGCGTAACGACGTTCTCTTCAAAATTCAAGATGGTAAAGAACTATTAGTAATTCTCGATTCCATGCAAACCGAAATTATAAAACAAGCACACGAAAGAGGTCATTTTGCTGTAGCCAAGACTGAACAAATTTTACAACTTGACTATTATTTTCATAAGTCCAGAAATATAATCCAACAGGTAATTGATAGCTGCGTACATTGTATTCTGGTTAACAGAAAACGTGGTAAGGCTGAAGGATTTTTAAATCCAATACCGAAAGGTAACACACCACTGCACACTTATCACATCGATTTTTTTAGGTCCGCTTCCATCAACCAATAAAAACTATAAGCACATCTTCACCGCAATCGACGGATTCACTAAATTTATTTGGATCTACCCTGTTAAATCAACTTCCACATCAGAAGCTCTAAAAAGTTTAGAATTTCAAAAAGACATTTTTGGAAATCCTTCCAGAATTATTTCCGATAGAGGCTCCGCATTTACTTCCAAAGACTTTCAAACCTACTGTGAAAACGAATCCATTGAACATGTCAAAATTACAACTGGTATTCCCCGAAGTAATGGCCAAGTTGAACGAATACATGCTACTCTCATTCCCGTGTTATCCAAACTTTCCATAGAAGATCCTCAAAAATGGTTTAAACACATTCCTAATCACCAAAGAATTTTAAATAGTACAGTTAGCTGCACAACCAATTATTCCCCTTTTGAATTGCTAACTGGTACAAAAATGAAAACTAAAGAAGATGCCAAATTAATTCAAATTTTAAATGACGAATACACAGCAACACTAATGCATGATTGTGACAAAATCCGTGAGGAAGCAAAAAACAATATTCAAAAGATTCAAGCAACAAGTAAATCTAACTATGATAAAAAACGTAAGAAACCAACTTCTTATCAAAAAGATGATCTGGTTGCAATACGTCGAACTCAGTTCGGCACAGGTCTCAAATTACGTCCAAAATTTTACGGACCTTATCGCATCAAATCAGTTAAGCCAAATGACAGATACGACGTCGAGAAGGTCGGCCAACACGACGGACCAAATTTAACATCTACAGCAATTGACTGCATGAAAAAGTGGCCAATAAACAAATAAATTCGTAAAGAATGACTGTTTTCACGAACTGATGTTTTTTACAGCTTCGGCAACGACGTGACAAGACGAACTGACTTTTTTTTATTGCAGCTTCGGCAACGAAGTGTTAAGACGAAACTGAGGATAACTTTGTACGAGAAATAGTTGTCTGTGTGCCGCAACGACGCATTATCGACTCGACGAAAGACTAACGACGAAAATTGGAAGTCTGTCGATTGTTATATTTGCTTTCGATTTTTTCTCTTTTTTTTCTCTCGTTCCAGGTTCTCTCACAGATGATCCTCCTGTTACTGCGTTTGCACGAGGGCGTGCATTTGCAGGATGACCGAGCTGCTATGCTCAGCCAGAGCAGCCACCAGCTAGCCTCACGCTCAAACACTTCAACTTCTCCCTGTAACTCCTAACTGCACTTGCAACTGCGAACTTTGGGCGACAGAAAAAGCAGAGAGAGAGAGCAGTTACGAACGATGTGCTGAAAGAATCCAGAAGGGCTTATGCCCAACGATGCTTTTGCTTCAATGTCTACCCGCTTTAATTGTTTGTCATTTTCCCTACTTGTTGTGAGCGTCCCCTATTTTTATTAAAATATTTGTTCATAAAAACGAGCCATTATTGTGTAGGAACAGCTCACCATCAACATATATAAGGTACCTTTTAGGACTCAATATTGGAAAATTATATAACTCTGTAAAGAAGTTATTTCAATTTCTTCACAAATATTTTATTTTTAAGTTAGATACTTTATTTTATATATATATATATATATATATATATATATATATATATATATATATATATATATATATATATAATGCTTACCACGGTAATTCAGCAGATTCTGAATTTCAATCCCTTTAAAGACTTCAGTATTCGCCTCTCTTCATGTTTCGTAAACAATAAAAATAAGAAGGCTTAGAAAAATGTATTGTATCTGTATTTAGGCTATGAAATATTATTTTTATTTTACTCGCTTTAACAATTGCATTATTTCTACTTACATAATAAAAGTTTGCAACAAAAAAAATCTTTTTAAATAAAAAATTCAACAAAAAATAACAGGGTAAAAAAATCAAAACATTCTTCTTCCATTCTTAGATAGGATTATAGAACGACATTGAAAGTTTGATTCATAAAATCCAAACGCAATTTTCGTAAATTTTTTTACAAAGATTTCTTTAAATCTTGTTATTAAAACAGCGTCCCCTCGTTGGTTTTTTCAAGAAACTGAACAGTACATTGTGGTGCCAAAGAAAATATTAGGATTTAAATAAAGATTTTGCTTTGCATCTTACGTGAACACATTCATACAAAACTTCTGCAAAAGTATAAATGAACAAGTGGATACAATTCAATTACTTTTTCTCTGCGAAATGGTAAAAAAAATTTGATGCAAATGTTTTTTTTCTTTGTTAAAAAAATCTTCGCCGCACTTCGAAGGTTGGAAATGTCATGAAAGAAGCATAGATTTGCTGTATTGAATTTCGCGTACGTCTGAGTATTCATTCGGATGCGAGATACAGAATTAGAACTTGATAATAAAAAAAGAGTTAATCACAAGCTTTCAGACAATTTTTCAAGGTGCACTGTTAAGTGAAGGCATATTTTCTTTTCTTGGCACAGAGAAAGGATTTGATTAATTTTAAAATTACCTTTGTCGCATAGCTCGTTTTGAAATTTCAAACAAAATAAAAACTTTGGCAACACTGAAAATAATTATATTATTCGATTCGATTCAAATTTTAGAGTGTAGATTGCTGGCTGAAGAAGGGATCTTTTGAGCCATTGAGGAATGTGTCACAAAAAACGCCACCAGCAACCCAAAATAAGATAACGGTTAATTAAAACAAATATTCCATTAGGCAACATTTTACATCTGAACAGAAAAGGTATACATCCAGTTTTACATAAACTGCTCAAAATTCAAATTTTATTTCACTTGGAAAACTTATGACATCTATTGGGTAGTTCGGGAAGTAATTTAGTTTTTTCCCGACAGAGGATTTAATTGTATTTTTTCGAACTCAACTTCACACTCAAGCTGCATCGTCATTTTATGTTTTGAGAGCTGATATAGCAAGGCCTGTGTGTGAAAAAGTTCAGTTGAATCTATGCAGTAATATTTGGTTGGTGCCCTTATCAATATGGAGAGCAATAAGAAGCATTTTCGTCACATTTTACTATAGAAAAGGTAAAGATGGTGTTCAAGCGAGAAAGAAATTAACCGATGTGCATGGAGAAGGTGTGTTGGACAGAAAGCCAGTGGAAGTCTGGTTGAAACTGATGGAGACAAGATAAAGACGCTAGTTTATGCAAAACGGCGTATATCAACTCGTGAGATCACTGAGTTAAATTTATTGAATTCAACTGTTTATGGTCACTTGAAAGGCCTGGGTTCTATCTTGAAGCTCGATGTGTGGGTGCCCCATGTTCTCACGGAGAGAAATTAGTGTCTTCGCGTTGACGTCTGTGATTCGCTTCTCAAAAGTAACAAAAATGATCCATTTTTGAAGTTATTACTGGGAACGAAAAATGGGTTGTATATAACAATGTCAAATGCGCTAGATCATAGAGCAAAAATGAACCGGCTCAAAGCATTTCGAAAGAAAATGTCCATCAACAAACGGTCTGTTGGGTAGCATTTTAAAGGAATCGTTTTTTTTTGGGGGGGGGGCTTTTTCCGGATAAAACAACAATTAATTCAGAGGTCTACTGTCATAAGCTGGACAAACTGAATGATTCACCTCAACAAAACAAATACCAGAATTAATCAACAGAAGAGGTTTAATGTTCCATCAAGATAATGCGAATCCTCATACAAATTTCGTCACTCGCAAAAAGCTTTTACAGCTCGAATGGTATGCACTACCACACTCATGATATTCTCCAGATCTGGCGCCTTTGGATTATTATTTATTCCGGTCACTGAAAAAGTTTTTGGACGGTGAAACCTTTACTTCATATGAAGGTCAAAAATCACCTAGATCAGTTTTATGAAGGCAAATATCAAAAATTTTATGAGCGTGGAAGTACTACCAGAAAGATGGCAAAAGGTGTTGAACCAGAATGGTCAATATATACTTTAATAAAACATTTATTCATTATACAAAAATTGTCTTTCCTTTTCATAAACAAAAAAAAACAACAGCAAAAGAAATTACTTTCCGAACAGTCCAATAGATATTTCACATTTTATTTTACTCTAATCTCCCCTTCCGCCTTCCATTTTCAATAAAAAAACGCAAAATAAAAAAAAAATACTTCATTCGAATTATTTGTGAGAAAAATATATGACAGAAGTATCGTGCCATAACTATTTCGTTCAGTTTTGTTACTTATGAATGCTCGCGGCCTCTGAATGAATAGTAATGATGAATCATCATAGACGGTTCGGACACCACAACCTTCTATTTTTGAGATAAAAATTTTTTAAAAACTTCTTCACTTTCATTCATTTCTTTCTCACTTTCAAACATTCTTCGCTTTCTTTTGGGAAATATCACAACAGAAATTCAAAGCCATTATAAAGATATCAGATATTTTAAACTACAATTGCTTAATAAACAGAGCCTTCTGATTGGTTAGCAATGTTCGCAAAGTAACTGGCGAGATCGGCCCACCCCCCAGAGAATTTGTCTAAATTTATTTATTTTTTATTTGAGAGGGGTAAACGTCGAATCTGGTAAATTTTCATCTGAAATGAAATTTGGCGAAATTGGCTGTCGATGGTGAACTGATTCCTTGTTTTTACAATTATTTCACTTTATACGTAATGGTCTACCAGATAGTCCCCAAGGGCAGCTATATTTTGTTATGGATATATGATTATAATATTGAATACATATGTAGTTAAATGCAAATATAAACTTAAAAATAATTTTGAGAGGATTTTGACAGTTTTTTTAATAGAACAATGCCCAACTAGCTCGATTTTTTGTCATGAAATTGAATTTTAGTTTCACTATAAAGTCGCAACAATGAACTCAAGATTTAAATATAGATTTGCTTCACTTTTTGTATAAGCACGCGCTTTCAAGCGCACCTAAAAGATCGAGAGAAGCGCCATTCGATTACTTTTTTTCCTTCGAAATGACAGAAAATGTTGATGCTCATTGGGTTTTTTCCCTCGTCAGAGTCCCCTTCCCCCTTTTCTTCCGCTTTCAAGAAAAAGGTAGATTGGAAATTGATAAAAACAAACTCCACTTTAAAGCAGGAGAACTGCCACGCCAAAAGGTGCGCACGTCAAACATATCAGCCAAATGGGATGCATTAAATGGGGCTTCCAAATTATCTTTCAAAGATCCACATCATTTGTAAAGGTTTCCTAGTATGACATTTTAGGCTACTTTGAAACCTAATTAGATAAAAAAGAAACAAATAAAGTCGGACATTATGAAAACATTCAAATATTTGGTCATTCAAATAAATTCCTTCATGAATTGTCAAATACTTTTCTCCCCTCATATTTTTGGAATGTTTTCTAATCATTGAAGAATGTGGCCTTTATATGTCTAGGAATTTTGATATCGTTGATATTTTTTCTGATTTTTTAAAATAAAATTTGTGAATTATATTTGCATGCACTGTGAATATCGTATCCAAATTAAAAATTAGAAACGAGAACAATCGAAAGGAAAGATTAACTTGTTAAGTATTTTGGAAGGAAACGCTTAGCACGGTCTTTTTGAAGTCTCTAATAGTCATTTCCCTTCTATCCTTGCATTGATCTTCCATTGTCTTTATATTTCACACGTTCATCATCATTGCTGGGACTCGCTAAGAAAAGCGCCAAAATAATTGCTAAAATAATGAAAAGGCTCTTATAAGAAGGTCGCCTTCTAAAGCCGTTCAGCTTACTGTTGAATAGCTGAATATAATTTTCCACCTTGTAGTAGTTCATAAATATCTTGACAATAAAGACAAATAGGGTGCACACTTTTCACTTCAACTCATCCTTAGGTCTTTTAAGAACATATTCCGAAATTCCCATTCGAAAATTCCAGAATGAATTCGAGGCCATAATTCCCAGTCCACAAAGTAGCGCCTCTCCCAATCTAAAGATTTCACGAACTGTCTCGCATGCCGCGGGGGCCGAAGGACCAGAGGACCAGGAAGGGCGTCGTTCCCCGCAGCAACCACGTTCTCCTTTCTTCCATGGTTGCACTTCTCTTCATCAGATGAAAACGGGACTTGCTATCCTAAGACAATAAGTTGGAAAAGTATTTTGTGCAGCTCTTTTGACACCAAGATTATAGTTAATCTTTTTTTCATTCCATACAAATTTGAGATTTTCTAAACACTAGCAAACATCGCATGGAAAAGCTTTGATCCGAATTTTAGCTATTCTTTTTTATAATTAAGACTTAAAAAATATTATTAGAAATTCAAAGTCAAAATTTGTAAGCGAATTATCGAAAATGAGAGCAGAGTTAACGTTAAATAAATTCATTGCCAGCTTATGTATTGCCTTCACTAGGTGATCAATGCTTTGGTATTGATACTTGGCTTCCATAATACTGGGCAAAAATAAGACTTCAAAAGCACTTTCTGAAACCTTTCAAAGTCATGTTTGAAAACTATTTCTTTAAAGCTCCTTCCATATAAAAAACAAGGGTTATGTTTAAAAAAGTGGTAAATAGATTGATAAACGGATGCAGGCATTCAGCATCGCGTTATCCCCTCGTTAGTCGTTCTGCAAAACATTGCTCGTCAAGAGAGCCAATTTCTTAAGTTTTGTTTTGCTTCGCTGAATCACTTGATGTGGGAGATTCACATTAACCGAGGTATGGCAGCATTGATATTCCACATTTTTGATCTAGTAACCATTTCTCCATTAAAGTTGTAAACATTGCATAACTTAACTACTCTGAAACTCAAATAGTGAACAGATTTGCTTTGAAGGTTAAAATCGGTACACCAAATAAAATGCGGCGCAGTTAAATAAGTTAAAGAATTTCATATACTAAAAAGAAATTGATGCTCTGTATCATCTTTAAATTACTACATTCTTTTCCCACGGATTTAGAAACCTGTTTGGAAATTTATGAATTAATTTTTCTTACAGACTAATTCAATTGCAGTAAATGAAGAGCATTCATGAATCAATTGCATGCTAGCAAGTGCTATGTATGAATACTAGCAAGTGCTGTGAAACAGCTTCATTCAGTCTGTAAAAAGGCCTTCGGAAAGAAAATTGCATTGTAAACTCGGAACGGGAAATATGACTTGCTTTCTGAAAATTGAAAAAAAAAACCGAGAAAGAATTAATTTAATTACAAATTTTTTTCCCTATAACATTCAGTTTTAATCTATCAGTATATTAGTACTACGAGAAGTGTCATTGAAACTGCATTGCTCATTTTTATAGCATCTATTGTATTAAAATCTTATCACTTTGCGCATACAAACTAAATAAAATAAGACTTCACCACATCTAAGATCCAGCTCTGCAGTGATTTACTGCCCTTTCGAGATATCGAAACTCTGAAACATTTATCTTAATCATCCATCCAATGAAGGCGGGACTCGCATTGAATTGGAAAAGAATGCCGAGTCTGGGTGCCGATTGCAGGAAAGGTGACAGCACAGAACAAGCGAGAACGAATCTATTCGTTCGGCCTTCTCGTCAACGCATCTGCGGTTTCTTTCAAATTAACACGAATCAGTGGTTACATAAAACTTTCAGTTGCCATTTTAGTACTGCCGACGTCAAGCGAAGGGTTAAGTATTGCATATTTCGAGAGATGACACTGGAAAAGAGCAAGCTATGATTAGGTCCCTCGCTGTGCTATGAGGGATAAAAAAGCGTGTAGCACAGTGTTAGTCGATGTTGTATCCTACTCAACAAAGCGCGTCCAAAGCGCCATATTCAACACAATATTCCGCAATATTATATAACATTGCGTTTTATGTTGCATTGATTACTGTTTCATATCGTGAAATACTTTACGGTATATGCATGCAAATTAAGGAGTTATATTTTTTTTCTCCACACGAACCGCCCCCCCCCCGAGGAAGCGGGCAAAGAGTGGTCACCTTGCGCTGTCTATGGATCGGATCCAGTTCATGCAGTCAGCTTCTGTTTCAGCTTTCATCTCGTAGTGCTTGGAGCCCTCCTTGCGATACGTGATCACAAAACAGTGCTGAAAGGAACAGAAAGAATACAATGTAAATGATTGAATCGCTTCACAAATAAAAGGACTTTTTATGACAAAAAAATGCATATTTTAAATATGTTTTTTAAAAAATAAGGCCTATTTTAAAAGCTAACTTTAAAAGCTTCACGGTAGAAATATAAAATGAAAAATGAATAAAACTGACATGCGTATACTTCGACACAGCATGGATTACGCCTTCCACATGCGGTGTCGGTGCATCGACACCGCATGTGAAAGGCGGTACTTGTACTTAAGAGAGGTACTTACTTGTTGAATCAAGTTTTCATTCTTGCACTTCGAAAAAACCATCGACCCTTTGCACTCGAGCGGCGCCGATACGGCGCCCGGCCGTATCGGAAAAGTAATTCGATACATAATTATTCAAAATAAAAAGTCTTGTTTATTGCTCCAAATTTGTGTGTGTGTGTGTGAAAATTGAATCTCTCCGTCTTTTTACCATTATGTAGGTATTTTCAATAATCAAAATTGAAAAATAAATAAATAAAACTTCAAAATGATGCACCGTCCTGAATGGTGCCGAAGAAGAACCATCGAGTGCAAAGGGTTAAGAGTAAGATTTCATAAAGGAAGAGAGAAATGCTGAATAAAAACATCACTCTTTATGAAGTAAAAGTTGAAAAAAATTAAAAGCAACAACATAAAAATATAAATAAACTCACTTCGTAAAGGACGCTTAGTCATTAAATTAGATTTGGTTGAAATAGTTTTGATTTAACGGAAAAAGATCTACACCAGGAAGTCTGAAGATCATTTTTAAATCAAAGTCCCTGTTCATCTTTCTTTAACGGCAGAAAAACGTTATAGTAAAACAGAAGTTATCTCTTATTATAGCATTATGTCTTAAGAAGGAATCCCAAAATAGTGGAAAATGTGTTTATTTTCTCAATTATTTCACCTAACCACACATTTCTGTCCAGAAAGTCGTTTCTGTGGTAGTTGATAACAAGCAGATATAAAATCAAATTTTTATCCTTTTTCACAGCGTAAAAGTGCTATTAAAATTGTTTCTTTACATTCATTTTTTCACACATTAAGTATCCTCTGCGGAGATACATTTATCTAAATTTAAGGTGATTATTTTAAATTTGATCAGATTTAATAAATACATCCATAAAAATTCATTCATATTAAATAAAGCATCTAAAATGTATGTTTAATAAGTGCACCATTTAAGGTCGTGACTCGAAATAAATGGGTCAGCGCAGCCCACTGAAGTTCCATATGAGCAGCGCGCAGTTGAAATGTCGGTTTCGAGGGGAGCGGGTGTCTCGGAGAAGGAGCGCAGGGTCGAAAAAGGGTCTTTGCTCATAACCGCTTGCTTGAAATTAAATGTATCAAAATAGAAATAAAAAGTCACGGTGAAAGTTTTGAAGCGTTGATAATTTACTCTCTATATGAACATTTCATAACAGCAATAGCTAGAAAGTTTTGTTTAATAGAATGTAACTGTGAATATATAGAAGAAATACTTTTTGAACAAATTCTGTAAGTAATTCAATAAAGGCATGATTAAGTCATTTTTAAATTTAATAACTATGAACAAATAGTGAAAATGCATTATAATATTCTCGGTTTCAATAACCGATGGGTCATGTGATCATTGTCCTTGCAATGCACAACAGAAAACTCTTTGAACACCTGTTTGAAAAAAAGAAATCTGTCAATAAATTTATCCATTTGCTAATCTTTACAATTTTTTGAAAATAGAAGTAAAAAAGCTTTTTGTTTCAGTTAGTGATTACCAAAAACCTTCTATTCATCGCTATTTTTACACTGTGGGGGGGTGTAGAAAATTTTAATCTTTTATATTTTTATTATCAATTTCCAGAGAAGCCAAAAAGTTCTCATTCATTTGCCCGCCTAATTCAGTGAAACTTTATACCTAGAATCCTGTTTTCGGGCACAATGTTTAAGAAAATAAACGCTTATTCTAATTTATTGCGACAATTTGGAAAAAAAAGTTAGAAATTTTTAGTTTTGCTGAGCTAAAATTATTTTGCATTAATTACCATTTATATAACAATAAATTCATATAGTTCTGAAATAATCATTAATATTTGATTTAAATTTCAACTGGAAAACTTATCCTAAATATTATTTTATTGAAAAGTAAAAAACGCATTATTAAGTAATAAGTCATTTTTTTACCTACTTTGAATACTTATGGCATTTTTTAAATAAAATTTCATTTCTATTATTTTTTATTTTTTAACGAATTTTTGCAATAAAATTTAACAAATAATCGTTTTCTTTCGATATTATACCTTAAATACATTTTAAAAACCCACCTATTTTCCATTTAACTGAAGTTACCGAATATTTAAGAGGTTATCTTTTAGCAAATCAGTTTCCGAACATTTATTATTTCCAGCTTGAAACGGTTTACGTGTTATTCTGTCTCTAAAATATTTTATGTTAGCATTTATTTCTCAGCAGGTTTCTAAACTATACCCAAGAAGAAGGGCAATTCACAAAATGATCGCCACCATTTCTTTTCCTTCGTACGTTTATTTGCTCTCTTCGCGTAAGTGATTTAGTTCGCTTATTGAAATTTATTCATAGATTTTTCTTCCTTTTGAACAATTTAGATTAAAACATTATTACAGATTTAAAAAAAATTACACCGAAGAAAAAATTATGTTTTATATAATAGTGAATTTCATGTTTCAACAATATCATTTGTTAACTACAGTAAAAAAAATTCAAATTTAAGAGAAAGTATAATTAAAGACGGAATTCTGAAAACCTAATACAAAAATTTTACTACGAATCCCGCCATTTCAAAGCGAAATGATCCTGGTGGCAGCAGCAGAAGGCAGTTGTTCTTTTACTGCTGCGAAAAATTTTTCTCTCGTTCCGAAAGCTGAACAAAATTTGGCTTTTAAGTGAAACGCTTTTCATCGCTGGCGATTCGCCCATTTTCCTATCCTTATCGTCTTTTCTTCTTTTTTAAAAAAATATTTCAAACAAACTAAAAGAAATTCTGAAATATCTTTAATATCCAGGGAATCTAAATATTTTTTTAAACTCTAAATATGCAGCGATTTTTTGGACAGTGTCTTCACATAGGTTCATGAAAATATTCTTGATTGTGTTTGTTTCATTGAATTTATTACATAAAGCAGCTGGAATTTTCTAAATAAAAAATAACGTTCATAATGAAATAGTGAAAATGATCCAGTTTAATATTTAAAAGTATCGAAAATATCTATTCCTTAAATTTTAATAAATAATTTAGAAACACAATTTTTTAAAAAAAACCTTCATCCTCCATGATCTAAAGATACGAAAATATGAAGATTGATGGTAGGAATTTCAATAGGTTGCTAATTCTAAAGTATTTACAAAATATGATTTCAGGGTTTAATCAATGCCTGGGTTCCTTTTTTAAAAAACAGATCTTCGATTTTTCGATAACCTATTTCCAATACATAAAGATACTCGCAAATTAGAAGATCCACGAAGGAATGTCCGCATTTAACAGACGACTCAAACACAAAGAAATTTCTAATCGAATCATCTTATTAAGCATTTTTGATTACAAATCATTTATTTTGGAATAAAAACAATGTTAGCATCCAGCATAAACAAAAGTTTGGTTTTATGTTATTCTCAAATGTTTGTAATCAAGGATAAAAAAAAGTTATCACATATTGATTTAAATATTAAAACATGCACGAGAGATAATAAATTTTACGTTCGAGAATTTTAAAATATTTGAATTACTTGAATTGTTTCTAAAATATTTTAATGAATTGACACATTGAAGGACACTTAAAAAAATGTGAAAAGCTTTCAAACCTTTTTTGCATCATGGTAAGTATTCTCGTAAATATGTATTTTTCAGTGTAGCTGAACTTTTTCCACTATTAAAAAAAGTTGAGATAACAAAGCTTATAATATTTTCTTCTTCCATAATTTCATCCAATTTCTCAAATCGATGAACCAAACGAGTAAAAGAAAGAAAACTGAATAACTCATTTTTAAAATTGTACTCTGGCGAGATAAGGTCGTTTTTGCAAACTTTTCTTCTCCAAGAGAGAATTTCGGGATGTAAAATGACAGTATCATTCTTCTGAGACTCACAACAGTGCCAAGCAGAAGATATAACATAAAAAATTATCTCCAAATTAAAATTTTATAAAATCTTTAAAAATAATAATTTAAATTAAATAATTTAATTTAATAATAGTAATGTGATTTAAATTAAAAAAATAAATAATTTAAAATTTAATCATATATTCAATAATTCAATAATAATTATTAAATATATTGTAATATAATAACAAAATTATAATGAACTTTTATATCATTATCAAATAAAAAGATATCAAATTATCTTCAATTTAAAATTTGTTTCTTCATATCTGAATGCGAAAAACTGGTATTTTCATAACTGGTATTTTTAACTGCTTTGAAATTAAATATTTTTTTTAAAGAAATACTGAGATTTTTATATAAAAATGACATACTTTTTTTCAAGATAATGCAGCAGAAGAATTTTTTTTATTATAAACAATGAACATAAATCGAAGTAATTCCTCCGATTCTTTGAATCCGTTTTCTCTTGTTCATTTTCAATACATCCCAAACAAACGCGTGTTCTCCATAAAGATCAATTTTCTCTTTTCTCATCGTAGAGAGATTCGAAACAGGCATTTCGCAATGAGTCGCCACGCTTCCCACGCGCGCTCCTTGCAGTGCGGCGAGGTGCCATTCGGTGCGGTCCTGCCATCGTGCGATGCCACTGAATATTGCTCCCACTTATGAGGAGCTGGCGAACATGCTACACTTATTTGGAATTCGATCTGTTTCTTGGGGAAAAAATGGATTTTATATGTTTGTTAAACTTTTTTTTATTAAAGTAGATTTTAAAGATGAAACACACTTTGTAACAGTTTCTTAATAAATGCAGCCTTAAAGCTTTTCCCCCAAATCTTTGAAGAATTTGAAAAAATTAAGATGGAAATATTTTTATAGAAATGATTTTAAGATAAAACAAGTATCTTCGATATTTTTTAAACAAAAACTGAAATCCCATTCGTCAACATTTTTTAAAGTTTTTGAGAAAAGTCGGAAGAGAATAATTTTCATAAATAATTACACAAGACTTCATGTAAATAGAAAAGATATTTCTTCACATACATTTTTTTGCCCGTATTCCTATTTTAAAAAACTACTTCTAAGAACACAAACTGAAATATACCTGAAAGGGAATTAATCCTTGAAAAAATTCTGCAATAAAGGAAAACCACTATGAATTGCCCTGAAAATTCTTTCCAAAAATTACACAAAGCAATTTTTCTTCTCTTCCCAATTCCTACACATCCTCCTCGCTCAAATAATCCGATAAAGGAAACATTATTTGTTCGTTAAGGACAAAATTCTCCCTCTACTCCTCCTTTCCAATAAAAAAAAAGCAATTTTTCTCTCTGCCAGATTATTTTCCCCCCTACACTGCATCACACAAGAATGTCGTTAGTATTTCCTGGCCGGATTGAATATGCGGGTTGTGCGGAAACAAGTTCTCTCCATTGTTCGATATGATGATGTGGCACGCTACCTACTTCCCGAAGAACAGATGGGACACTTTCCGTTCGTAAACCAATTCTTTGCGAACACGCTCATCAGAGTGAAGATTACGAACCTGCAGTGTGCGCTGAGGTCCGTCCGGCTTTCTCAAGGAGTCAGCCATTGGGCGGCACCTCGCCGTCCACGGGTAGAGGCCTTTTCATTCCGGCCCCTGTATTCTTCTGTCGGACGGGGAAGTAAATTTCGACAGACTAAGTTTTTTTTTTTTTTTTTTTTTTTTTTTTTTTTTTTTTTTTTT